>PITA01011967.1:0-26470 GCA_004023965.1 Spilogale gracilis
CATAATGATGTAATTTTTAACTGTACAAAGCTTCAGGAAAGGGACATGCCTGTTCTGTTCAACACTCTATCCAGAATAATCATTGCCTGGCATGCAGATACCCTTCAAAGTATTAAGGAAAGGACTTGGCCCAGCCTTGAGGGTGGTTATGTGACACATCAGTCACGAGTGCCAGCTCCACAGCGAGGCTCTGCCATGTGACAGATCTTTACTTCAGGCAGGTTCCTTAACCTCGATTCTTCATTTTCCTAATGTGTCAGGTGGATAGATCTTTTAGCTCATATAATCATGTGAGGATTCAACCCAGTGCCTGGCAAATTAAAAAAAACAGATCAGGGGGAAAACTGGAATGATACGGGAGGGCACACTGGATAGAATGTGCTGCCTCGGCACTGAATTAACCGTCACAGAGTAACAACTCAGATAACTTACATCCTGCTTCTTCCAAGGCATGTGCCTGGCATCAGAGACATGGTATGGGGTGGACACAAGCCCTTGTTTCCAGGAAGACCAGTAGTGGGAGACAGGAAACAGGAGGTAAGGAGGAATATTTCAGAGGTAGAGGTAATGGCAGATCACTGCTAGCACTTCCAAGAAATAGATTTCTGCCCTGAAGAATTGCTTCAGTGGGGTGGGAGGAGACGGATTCTGGGCTTTGATGTTGTACAGATATGTAGAGCAAATCTCTTACTGGAAACATAACCAGGCTACCTTATTTAGGATGCCATTAGACTTAAAAAAGGAGCTAGTTACTGAAATACCTATCAAGAGTTTTCAGTTAGTCTCAGGTTGTTTTAGATGTAACTACATGAAAAATGCACTAGCAGCAATGCTGATTTCAATTATGAGGTACAGGTACTTATTTTAACATGTTATGACTAGTAAAAATAGTTGACATTTTTTCTTTAAATGGAGTCCCTAAAATAAGGCCGGAAGAGGTACATACAGGGAAGTAGATGTAGCCATCCTAAATTCATCTTGTAAAATGATGGGAGTTAAACAGGCAATACTCGGCTAAGAGAAAAACCTACCACTGTGGGGGGTGGGAGTACTGTAGTTACCAACAAACTCCAAAGACTTGGCAATTTTTCCGAAATCTGTTGGAAGCCAACTTCTACCACTATTTTTGAAGAAACACTTGGCAGCTTCTAACATATGAATGGAAGTGATTCTTGTTCAGGAAATTTTAGTTGAAATTTGTGGCTTTGTGGCTTACTTAACAATTCCCCATGTTTTGGCTGGCCAGTACTGACACCTTTTCTTAGCTCCTTTCTGGATCTTCCCTGAGGCAGATTCTGACTTTCTCATCAATGGAAGCACATGTAGAAAAGTTCTCTTCAGTTTGCCATAATCCCCTCCCAAACCCAAAGCACCCTGCATACTACCTTACCTATAAAAAACAGGATCAGGTACTTGGGTGGCTCAGTTGTTACGCATCTGCCTTCAGCTCAGGTCATGATCCATCAGCCCCACATAGGGCTTCCTGCTCAGTGGGAAGCCTGCTTCTTCCTCTCACTCTCCCTGCTTGTGTTCCCTCTCTAGCTGTGTTTCTGTCAAATAAAATCTTAAAAAAAAATAAAAAATAGGATCTCATGACCCTTGTCAGTTGCTTTAGATGGAAGAGTATGTTCTTCTTCATCCTCTGCCAGCCCAGTAGAACACTACAGCTGGGGCCTTTGCAAGGTGGCTGTCCAGAGCCACTGCCATTCTGGCCCATTTATTACAAAAACTAGGATTGGACCACTAGGTAGAGAAGGTGGCACCTGCTAGGTTAGGTGTAACCCACACAGCCACTCTCCCGCCTTGCGTTGATTCATTCGATCTCCCTGTCCCTCTTAGGTATTTTAGTTTTTTGTTTGAAGCTGAGGATTCCCTTAGAAGAAAATGAGGATTGGATAGACTAAGGATACAGTCCATATTGCCAGGCTTCCGCATCTACAGTGACCCAAATGATTAAATCATTACAGAAAAGGGAGTTACCTCCTTACTTACAATGTTTCTGATAACCAAATCAGAAATATATGCAACAAGAACATGAATACCACACCCTTTGGCATGTGTTCTGCACTTGGTTGCTAGTATTTTGATGATTGTAAGGAAGATACTAAATTGGCCATTTCTACGCAGCAGTAAGGTTTGGTAAACTTCTCTCTACACCTTTCTTCTTCACTGAGGGTTCACAATGCACATCAGGTATCTCCTGAGAAGTTTTAACATACATATCTAACTTTAATCTAACAGCTCCCAATGCTATTTGGGCACGGAATACCTTTCAAAGAACACCAGTAAAACAGCATCTAAGAAACCTTATATAGGAAATAGCATTTTAACTTAAAACTAAATGTAAAATAGCAAACCCCAGCAAAGGAAAAATCAGGAAACAATATGGTAATAAGAGGCATATTTTATTAAGTTTTCCCAATTAACTGGAAACATTGCTGCTAAAACGCAAGTTACAATTCACATGATACCATGAGTAACTGGGATTATGTATTACTTTCAGAGACCAGCTTCCATATCTTGATCACTAAATGGAAAGATTCTTCAGGAGAGTCCCTTACCCTACATACAGAAGGAGAAAAAAAATTAAAGATGCCATGACGATATCTATCAAATAACTGGAAAACACTTTAAAAAGTCAATTTAGTATATATCACTGACATGTAAAAAAACACAAATGAATTTGTAGTATTTCCCTAAGGAAGACATTCCATTTAGGAGGATGATAAAACTTGTAATATATGCTTAAACTAGGATACTAGAAGGAAAGAAACAAATTTTATGAAGCCCAATTTCTAATGATGTCATCATAACTAATGATAATGTAATGAAAGAGCATTACTTATTTGAGTATCTACTTCTCTCTTATCTCCATCATATAAAAGGTTACTGTTCAACTACTTGGCCCTACTCTGTGATTTCTATTTCATTCCAGAGATCATGTTTCTACCTAGCCAGCTAGCGTCAAAAAATGATAAGGAACAGGTAAAGCATAGTAGAAGGAATGCAAATATGAAACAGATCTGAGAAAATTACATTTCTCTGCCTCTACCACATACCATAAAACATACATTTTTTTTTGTATGGTAGAAATATCCCAAGTATTTGTTTTGGAGAAAAAAAGGTTGTTATTATGGGGGAAAAATTACAGTATCTTTAAAAAAACGTATTCTGAAAATAGTAGAGTGGAATGAGTTATATACACTGAGGAATAAACAGGATGTAACTACTAAGGACTAAGGGGTGAACAGGAATACTGGGAAGGTCTTTAAAATTTATGACAAGATGCTCCCTTCCTTCAAACCCTCGATACTCCCACCTAATGTCTGATAGCTTTGAATAAGGTCCACATAGAGAATGCAGGCTACAGCGTATCTGGCTTTCTGGATC
Organism: Spilogale gracilis; assembly: GCA_004023965.1. Classification (NCBI taxonomy): domain Eukaryota; kingdom Metazoa; phylum Chordata; class Mammalia; order Carnivora; family Mephitidae; genus Spilogale; species Spilogale gracilis. The sequence goes on from PITA01011967.1 coordinate 3,391, forward strand.
TCACCTACCCTCAGACTACAGAAAGAGAACTATGACCTTTTTGAGGGTTATGTCCTAAGAGTTAGAAACCCTGATGACTGACAATCATGTGGTATTTTTGCTGTTAAGAATAAAAAAACAAATGGTTTCATCAGAGACTAACTTATTTGAAAACTACACAGCTACTCTGAAATATGAATGCAGGCTAAAGATAATTCACTAAATTATGCCCATCATCTAGCAGAGGTTTCATGTGTATATATATAAAGAATGTTCACATGGTTAAGACAAATCTAGGAATGCTAAATTTGGGAACAAAGATCTACTACTCTCACTTAAGAAGAAAAACTGACATTGGTTCTAAATATTTAATCTATCTTAAAACCATGACTGGAGTACTTGCAAAAACAGTTACTAAAAGGGAAAGTTGGGGAATAGAATATTAAGGAGCTGAGCAACAGTGTCTTAAAGTTCCACTTTCTATTCTTTGGCATCTGCCAAGGAGATAAGATACCTAAAAAACCAAAGGCTCCTTTTTGATATATGTGATTTTGGTGGCTTCTATTTTTCTAATAACCCCCGGGGAACAATTTCGATAGCCATGTATTATGTAGAATCTCATCATTCAAGAGTCTTTCATAATATCCCTAGATTTGACCACTGTTTTTTTATTGGGGGGCGGGAGCGGGGAAGGAGGAAGGCAGGAAGCATGATGAAACAAGCACTTAACAGGTGAACACAACAGCACTACTACTCTAAGTGCCAAACATTTACAAAATCCAAATCATAATGCTGAAAACTAAAAAATCAAGACAAAAATTAAATGGACAATTCCTTTCTTTTTTCTTTTCTTTCTTTCTTTCTTTTTTTTTTTAAATCTTTTATAGGACAGAAACCTTAGCTCATGTCTTCTGGCTGTCATCATCTTCCACTGAACTGCACCTAAAACACAAAGAACAAGTAACAAGCAACTTTGTTTTTTAAAGAATAGGTAATCGTTTTGAAGGCATAAGATGCACTGTTTCTAGTGGAAGTTAACTTATTAAATAATTTTATAAAATGAAGCCATGAAAATCACCAGAAGCAACAAAATGTTAACTACTTTGAGTGAAAATAACTACAAAAGACTTGAATATGCAGCATATTATTACCAAAATAAAGTAAGTCATGGTGGGAAAATCACTACACATTTTGGTAAGGTAGACAAGCTGCACCTGTGAGGCCTTATTTAAAAGGCTTCACTCTACCTGAAGATGGAAACCACCTTTTATTTATTTTTAGTAAGTCTAAACCATGAAGAGACGGGGTGGAGATTCAAAGTTGGCTTATTTTATCATCTATCACCTTCCTGGCTGTAGTTCATGTCTTTAAATGGAGCAAAACCCACCAGAAGAATGCTGCTATTCTGATTTTCCATTCTTGAATGCACCAAAATGTGCATGCTTGTTGTAATTAGGTGCCTGGGTGAATAAAAAAATCCCATTTACAATTTAAAAATATTATTTAAGCCCCCAAAATCTGGTTATTTTCCACAATGCTCAGGAAGACAAGCATTAATTTTACCACCCAAACAGAAAAGATGTAAATACATTTCCTGAAAATTCTCTCCTACCATGTTAAAAATACAAATTCCTTTGTGTTGCAAAACCAAGCTGATTTACATGATTTTGTTTTAAATCGTTGCTAAATGTTTATCTACACATGCTGTCAGAAATAACCTTGTTAAGAAGGTGAAGCTGGTGTCTCAGCAAATCAGACCCCTTGGAGAAGGCGGTGAGTGGCCTGTGCCCCGTTTTCCTTTTCTCTTTCCGCACCATCAAAAGGAAAAGTGAGAAAATAGCAGAAACATTAGTTAAATCCTGAATTACACCCTGCAACCTACAGGAATTATCTCACTACACTGAAAGCTGACAATATTTGTAGGATTTTTTTTTTTTTGATGAAATAGTTAGGATCCTGATTATCAATAAAACAATCAACTCGTGGCTAAGCTTACATCTTTAACAAATAAATCTTTCAGACTTAAAGGAAGAAACAAAAGGTTACTTTTTAACTATTTATGGTTTACCTGACTTACCAGCACTGAAGACAAAAACTTTTAAAAATGGCTACCAATGCCTTGTTCACAAAAGACTTTATTATCTAGTGATGCATACTGAGAACATACAGAAATCTGCATGGTCCACTTCACATGCAGGAGAACAATCTTCACTTTACAATAAGTGAGTGTCAACTGTTTTATGCAATAGACAACACTTTAAAGTCACATTCTTAAAGAAAAGCTTCATTTACAAAAGAAATAAAAGGTAAAGAAGCAATTACCGCTTTTAAAAAGCAGCTGCTTTGTTCAAGAGTGGAAGGTTTATGCCTGTATTGAAAGACAACATGATCACAAATAATGAAAACAATGAACAAATGAAAAACACTTTTACCATAAAGCAGTACACTTTCAAAAATGACATACAAATAGTTAAAAATTTCATTATGTTGTCTAACTTTTTTAAATATGAGGACTCTCAGAATTAGGCCTCAACATGTGTAATTAGTAAAGGAAAACTGCCTTGTTTCTACGTCACTACGAACTGTATTTAACAAAATGTATATAAAGTCTATAGCAAGTTGATTTAAAAAAATTAAAGTTAATAAGAAACAGTACACTGAAGGCGCTCTATCCATCAAGCGCATACTCTTCCAATTTTAAATGTGATGAACAGAACAGAAACTGTAACTATGCCACAGTTGCAATGCCAAAAAATAAAACAAGATCAGTTATCACACATGCAGGGAATTCCGCCACAAAGCTAATATCCCTCATTTGTCAACTGTTCCAATAAAATAACATCTTAAAACACCAGTGATGTTGATGGTTTAGCTTACCTTCAGTGTACTGAATGTTGTACACAACCTGCTTTAAAAGAGGAGACCATCCCTGCAGGCAGGCTCAAGAAGGAACAGACCCCTTTCGGCACTGACTACACCAAGGGCATGCTGCTGTGGCCTGCACACACACACCTAGGAAAACGTGAATATAAACAGCATTTATGCTGGCCATTTTATCTGAAGACCAATATGAAGCCAAGTTTGCTAAAAATAAATCAACCACCCAGTATTACTACTCATTTTATAACAGATGCTTTTGTCTTTTATGTGAACTGCAACCATATACATTAGCACTGTAATTTTGTGCAGTCTTGGCAATTAAAACAGTTCTACAGTGAAATTTCACATAAGACACAAAACAGATTAACTAACATTTCTAAAAGAAATATCACCCTCGGTGTTAATTCAAATATATCATGCTTCCTCAAATTTGCTGGGGAAATATTTATAAGTTTATATACATTAATAAACTGCTGTGAAATTTCTTCAGTCTTTGTATTTAATTACTCAAACCCTTGGAGCTTCTTCGTCTCGTTTAAATTTTTTCCTGGATGAAAGCATGTTGTAGGGCCTGGTTGATGCTAATTCGTTTAGCTGGGTCCAACATTAGGATCTGGTCCAACAAGTCCTTTAGCTGGTGTACTTTTTTACGTTGGTCTTCAGGAAGTCGCTGGCACCCAATCAAATCAGCCAACAGGTCCTTGGTTGGATTGATGGTGCTCATGACAGTAACTTTCTCCTAAAAATAATTTTTAAAAATGTGTATATCTACATGAGTTACTAAGCATATGTATCTTAAATCAGACTGCTTGGTCTACCAGAACTTCTCACATATGTACATATATATATCGTGTGTGTGTGTATATATATATATATATTATCCATTTAAAACTTCTACGTGGCTTCCTCTATTCTCTTTTATTTTTTTTAAGACTTCATTTGACAAGACCGTGAGAGAGAGAACGCAAGCAGGGGGAGTGAGAGAGGGAGACTTCCTGCTGAACAAGGAGTCTGACACGGAGTTTGATCCCAGGACCCTGGGATCATGACCTGAGTCGAAGGCAGATGCTAACGACTGAACCACCCAGATGCCCCTGTTCTCTACATCTTTTTAAGAAGCAACTAGGGGTGCCTGGGTGGCTCAGTTGGTTAAGCAACTGCCTAGTTCAGCTCAGGTCATGATCCTGGAGACCTAGGATCGAGTCCCACATTGGGCTCCCTGCTCGGCAGGAAGCCTGCTTCTCCCTCTCTCACTCCCCCTGCTTGTGTTCCCTCTCTGGCTGTGTTTCTCTCTGTCAAATAAATAAAATCTTAAAAAAAAAAAAAAGCAATCAAAAAACTTGAATGAAAAAACCAACCCCAAGTTAGCTACAATAGTTTTTAAAAAACATACTGTAAGTCTGTAAAAAGATTAAACTGCTAACAGAAAGGAAGTCTATGAAAATCCCCACACCGTTAAGTAATTAATAATAATAAACAGTAAGCACTTCCTGTTTGAACTGTCCTCTCCCTGCCTGAAGTGGTGACAGACAGACATGGAACTGTGTGTTGTTAAGTGCTCTGACAAAGTTAGGAACAGACAATATAATGGGACAAAAAGGGAGAAGTCCTTATTTCAGCCTGGAGGATTTGGAAAGGCTCCTATAGAATGTGCATTTCCTTGAGGCTTAAAGCTGAATAAATATTTCTAGGGGATGAGGAAGGAGAGGAGGCAAGTAAGGTCAGGATGGTCTGTGAACAAAGGCAGAGAAGTATGACACGGTATACACCCTTCAGCTGACTGCCAAGTATGGAATGGGGGAGGTTCACAGAATACCATGAGGGGGTGTGTAAACTGCTCAAGACCACAGAGTTCATCAGAGAGGAACCCAACAAAAAGATTTTAAGCACGGAGAATAACATGATCAGATTTGTTTTCAGAAAGATCACTCTGGTAAGCAGTCCAGAAGCTGGATGGGAGGCCAGAGAAAAAAATGATCCAAAGACCAGAGGAAGAAAGCCTAAATATGACCTATGATAAAAAACAGACTCATTATACTAGACAAACATTTTTAAATCCCTTCCTCTTTCTCATAACCTCACTGTGTTTTATTCAGAATTGGCCACCAGCAAAACGGAATTATTTTTAGTGTTTTAAATATTCACAGCTCCTTGTACCACCCCATATTCAGCTTGTTCATAGTAAGACAATCATTTAACATAGCAGTTAAGAGAGACTTACCCTCTCTGTTACTTTATCAACTTCTATATACATGAAGTTGAGGTTTTGATCAAAATGTTGGTCTTTGAATACGCCTTTCCGAATCATCTGGCAATAAAGCAAAATAAAACTTGGGTTTTGAACTATTATGAAACAGTCTGGCCTACCAACAATTGAGTATGTAATAAGTCACAATAAAAACTTATTTAGTCTCTCTGGGTTTCTCTTAGATTCCTTGCTCTGGAGAATTTAACATCTTTGAAAAAGCTAATATAAATGCTGTGTCTAAAACTACTTAATAACTTGAAATTATATTTTCCAGGCTGTGACTTAAGCCAATTATAGTATCATGTTGTGCTTTCACTATTAAAAATGAGACTCAAAGACAAAACCACTTGTTCTTAGGAAAAATATTACACATTGGGGGCCTTTTTTCTTGTCAGTTTAAGAAACCCGATGATGTTTTACAAATTATGTTCCAACAGCCCTGAAATGATACAGGTCAGACCTTGTTCAAACAAATACCAACATAACTAATTTCTCTGTAACTTATTCTAAACAAGTCCAACATGAGAGAATTTGGACAGTACCTAGAAGACATAATGGCTTCTGACCTATATGGGGGAAACTCTGTAATCTCAGAAATTCAACAAATAAACTGAAATCATCAAAGTTTAAGACAGGCCCTGAGACAGGTTTCTGCTTCATTTCTGAATCTAATTACTGTAGCTGAAGCATTAAGAGTGAGTTTTATATTAGAAAGATGTCGGGGCGCCTGGGTGGCTCAGTTGGTTGGGCGACTGCCCTCGGCTCAGGTCATGATCCCGGAGACCCAGGATCGAGTCCCACATTGGGCTCCCTGCTCCACGGGAAGCCCGCTTCTCCCTCTCTCACTCCCCCTGCTTGTGTTCCCTCTCTGGCTGTGTTTCTCTCTGTCAAATAAATAAAATCTTAAAAAAAAAAAAAAAAAAAAAAGAAAGATGTCAATTTTAAGTGAGTTTTCTTGGTACCTTCCTTTCCCAAATAACTTCCAATCTTTAATAAACTGATTGCCACCAAGTTGCTTTTCCAATATTCACCCGTCATTCTCTGACACTGAGTCCTTCTTCACATCTGAACTAACCTGACCTGCATCTTTTTCATTCCACCTCTCAAGCACGTTTGGTGTTGTTACCAATAACGGTGTGCTCCCAAGGCTGCTTCTCTGCCCATCATTAAAGGATAATAAATGGAACAAGGGAAGAACAAAGATATGAAACAGTCATATATATACATGTATGGTGCTAAACAAACTTATGCTCATCAATCTCTCTTCCTCAATTCTAATTCTACTCTGAACTATAGGCCCCTACCTTCCTGCTTAACAGAGTAAAGAAAGATATTACAGGGGAACAGGAAAATGGAATTCTCTTATTCACTTCTGATAGCCCTTGGCTGACTAGAACCACTATATTTAAATAGCAGAAAATGAAAACAAGCTAAGGAATCATAGTAGCCAGACACCTGCCTTTCTGAAATGGTTTTATAGCCACTAATGATGAGTAAAGTGTCAGCAATCCATTGGTCTACAGTAAACTATTGCTAAGACCTTGGAAAAACAAAACAAAACAAAACAGCTCACATTAATGTCCTACCTTATTCGGCATCTTTCCTTTGAGATCCATGGCGAGCTTCAACATATGGTTATTGGTTTTGCCAGGAAATAAAATTTTTCCAGTGTAGAGTTCATATAAGGTACAACCTACAGACCACATATCTATACCATAATCATAGCTTTTACCTATAACTGAAAACAAAATGGAAGTTTAATACATGACGACAGAAATAATCAATTATTTATTTTCATTAATAAGGGATTACTATAGCTTGCCTGCATCCAATCTTAATACCTCATTGGCATTAGCTTCATGTTTTTCCCCACTAATTCTTAACAGACTCTTAAAAACCTTAAAAAATGAGGGAATGAGGAAGGAATTGAAAGGGCGGAGTAGGGGGGAGAAGGAAATGTGTTATCTATTTTCTCATTTCACCTTTGGTGGAGGTGCTAACCAGCCTCAACCAAGGCGACAGGAAGATCAAAAACAAAGGTCCCATACAATCCATAAATTTGATAATCAGACCTTGAGTAATCAAGAGCAGTCTTCTAAAGCCGAGGATTTTCCACAACTGTTTTGCTACTCTTGCCAGACATGATCAAGACTCCTGTCACAACTACCACCATTCCACCTGAGGAGGATGAACTTGCTATGGTTCCCTTCCTCATCAATGACCTCGTGCAGCTGCTGAAGTGCGATGGAAAACAGTACTTAGACATTAAATATGCTGCTTCCACTGCATATGATGGCCCAGGTCAAAGAACATTTGAAAAAACTTACTGATTTCAGGAGCACGATAGAATCTACTGACAAGGTAAGGTGTTATGTCATTATCCGCAACATGTGAAGCCGACCCAAAATCGCAGAGCTTTAAAATAGTTTTAGATTCATTAACCTGCAAAACATTTTATTATGGAAGTTTAATTCATGCCAGAAATTACTAAGACAAGTAATCAGATAAAAACAACTGGCTCTGAGAAGTTACTTCCAATACTGAAAACAAAGTTACCCATTTTATAACTCTTTTTCTAATTATCTTTTAACTCAATTTCCTAATTATAAAAAAATTAATAACTACCAAATATTTTAAAAAGAACTTTTTTCAGTAAGGAAATACGGGACAATACCAAGACCATTTAATGTGAACCAATGCTACTTTGAAAAGGGAGGGGCAATAAGAGAAAAATCTCACTGAAGCAAAGCATCTTCTAAAAATCCCCAGAATACCTGAATAAAGTCAAGCTGCTATTTAAAGGAACATGAAGATGATTTATTAATAAGGGATCAGACTTAGATTAACTTTCAACTGACTGAAGTTAACTTTCAGTTGCCAGAAAATTATGATAGCAATGAAAGCAGAGGATGATTCAGATTAAATCTGGACAAAATCAGAATAAAAACATTCTTCATCCGAAGCTGCTAGACCATCCCAAGTTTAGCAATCACTTCGTCTAAAAAATATAGATCCCTTAATATAAAGAAGGTATTAGTCAAAAAACTGTTAAATATATTTGGCACAACTGATAAATATGAACTCTATATTAGTTATCTGTTTCTTTTTTCCCTTTGTAAATACTTCAACATACACAGTAACAGTGACATCTGCTGAGAAAGGCTGGAGTTGCTCCCATGGCTGCTGCCACTCATGAGTCAGAAGCATGTTCAGGATTAACAAGTGAAGATAAGTCATATTCCAGAGTCCCTTCCCCCCTTCAAAAGAGACACACACAAATTCTGAGTTGGGACTTGAACGTGGCCTATGGTTCCCACCCCAAAGAAACATAACACTTTAAATAAATAGCCCCAGGCACTTTCTACTGAGGTTTCATAAAGCTTGGTCAGTGTTACAGATTGACCCATTACAGATGATATCCACAGAATTACGCTATTAATGGAAATGATTATTTTTCACTGCCATATCAATAATCATTCTCTTCACCTGGAGGACCAGGAAAATCAGTATCTCCAAATGCAAAAGTACTTCTGAAGCTTATTAAAGTCTAAACTCCATTCAGCTACTTAAGGATGCACTTTAAAACCCAAAGAAATCCCGGGACAATTTTAAAATTAGAACTTGTCCTTAGGACTCTTGGGCTGGTTAAAATAGCTTTAACAATAGCAGGGAATCCATACTTAATGTGCACTCCTCCAGCCTGGCTAGACAGTATCTATCCTCTCTGAGGAATGTGGTACTTCTACCATACTGATGGTTGATCCTGGGCTAAAAGCTTTGGATTTTCATTCACAAACAGCTCCCTTTAGTTTCTGAGGTCTACTTCCTCCTTTCTCAGGAAGGAGACAATATTCAGTGTCTGAAGTCCATGTGTGAACCTATACTAGCGTAGCATTAACTCAAGGAAAATAAAATTTTAAAAACAAGATCTAAGATACTGGCAAATGTCTTATTCTTTACACAGATGTTCGCTGCACAGTTACCTTTAAATTTTACATATTGCATATATGCTTTGACACAGATGGTTATTTCACAATTTAAAAAAGAGAAACAAAATTGAGGTAAAAATTAACTACAAAGTTGACTAGACAAATCTACAATTCATTCCTAACATGAAGTCTACAATTAATTTATTTCACTGCAATTATTTAGCTCCTCTAACCCCAGGTTATATTAGATGTGTAACACATTGTAAAGTCAAACAAAATCTGTAACGACCGCATGTCTCATTATCAATGTGATAGTATGGAAGGAAATATTTTAAGATATTAAAAAAGAAGAAAAATCTGAACTATGAGCTAAGCTATTGATGCAGAGTCCTTAACAAACTTTAGTAGGTCATAATCTTTTAAAAGTGTAAAATATGGGGTACCTGGGTGGCTCAAGGCAGTTAAGCATCTGCCTTTGGCTCAGATCATGATCTCAGGGGCCTGGGATTGAGCCCCACGTCAGGCTCTCTGCTCAGTGGAGAGTTTGCTTCTCCCTCTCCCGCTCCCGCCCCGCTTGTACTCTCTGTCTTAATAAAATCTTCAAAACAAACAAACAAAACCTCAAAAGTGTAGAATGTTATTAGCAGACAAGCCAGGAATTCCTCAAATTGTGAACACACCCCCAACTCTGAATACCTCAGAACAGGGGTAAGGAAATGAGGCCAGGGAAGGAAGCAGTATGTATGCCTTGTATGCATTCACTGCTCCCCTATGAGAATTATTACTTCTAAATTTAAAAAACACAAACCCTGTGAAAGCTGTTTTACCACCCCAGAAGTCTTTAGTTAAGAGGTGAAGAATGTGAAAGGAACACCTTTCAACATTAACACCTGATCACAACTGTGCTCTGCTGTCCTTGGGCCCCTCCTGGGCACCTATAAAACACTACTCCATACAGCTATTTAAGAGATAATTCTTTTAAATGTCTCTAAGCCTATCAGGCCACAAATCAAAGAACAGAGAGCTGTGAACACTATTTCAAAACAGCAACATGTGCACTTTTTGTGTTTAGATACCAGAGAAAGCCCATCATTACTATATGAAGGCACTCTTTGGATCTGTGTGTACTCTAAATCCATCAATCTAAAGGACAAAACTGAGATATAGCCCATTTCCTCCTTCTTTATACTTTACTATAAAATTTCATGGACCAATTTCTAAAAAAGTAAACACCGGTTAAGTCCTTTGTAATGGGTAATATGCCCAGTTATTCTTTTAAGGCACTGTTTCTAGAATAATACAGTGGTTATCACATTACATAAGAACCCACTTGGATGTACAAGGCAGCCCAACTGTTTGACTTACCAGGATGTTGTCTGGCTTGATATCTGCATGTAGGATATTACATCTTTTAAGGAGTTTTAATGCCAAGAACAACTGCTGACTGTAGGATCTTACAGCTTTAATATGAAGACCAACATCCTTACCATATTTTTTTAACACCTCTCGTAAATTCATACTTTTAGGAGAGAAAGAAAAAAAAGCCCACAAAATTAGGTTAAAATGCAAAGTGGAAATAAAACAAGGCAAAAACATGTTCAAGCATAAAGTAAAATCAAATCCAAAATATTAATTAAAATGAAAGTATCCGTTCATGAGTCCTCCCAGATATTTAGTTAATTATTCTACACCAAGAGCACATGAACCTGTGTGTATATATATCAAACTGTTTTCCAATAAAACTCAATTTTCAAAATAAATGGAAGGGAAGACATACAATGGTAAAGTTCCTATTGCTTTTAGAATGGGTTTACATTTGAAAGCCCAAAACTGAAGCCATATTTTTGAAGATCGAAACTGTATTTCTACTCCACTATTCCCATTTCTTTTTATTACACTGTGATCCTTCCTTGGAAGTATTTAATTTTCAGATAATCTCTGTTGAGCCAAAGGCTATATGAGGTTAGTGTCTGACACAGAGCATATGGTCATTACTGTCTTTACATTAATGACTGTCACAAAGTTAGTTCTTAACCAAAAGTAAAAAACAAAACCAGAGCTTACTGGAAAAAATAAACACACAGAAATTTCTCATGGTGTTTATCTAAATTTTTAGTAATGTACAGGTTTGACAGTTTACCTTAGAGGCTCAAATACAAGACAGAGATGTTGTTTGTGATAAAAGTGTCTGAAGAGTCGCAAACAATGAAATTTGTCATCAGGATCAGCATCATTAAGTTTTTTCAGGAATTCTAGTTCTTTTAAGCCAGTTTTTTGCCTGAAAAGAAAAAGAAAATTAGTTCAAAGCTGAATACAGAATTTAAGAAAACTAAACAATATTTACTAGTTCCAGTCTGACGTATCATAGGTGGTAAGCAATTTGGATTTTTTAAGTACTAACAGCAAATCTGTTGAGGAATGACAAGTCCGTGTGTCACTCCCACAACACTTTATACTTAGTCAAATATTGTTTCTATGGAGTGTATTTTCATAATAATTAACAGAAAAAAATATTGCAGAACAAACCCACCTTGCCTGAAGGGTATTCAATCTTGTACACTTTTTTTTTTTTTCTTTTTTCCTTTCCAGGGACAGGGGGAGGGGAAGAAGGAGAGGGAGAGGGAGAATCCTAAGCAGGTTTCACACCCAGCTCAGAGCAAGACATGGGGCTCAATCTCACAACCCTGAGATCACGACCTGGGCTAAATATCAAGTCCGATGCTTAACTGACTGAGCCACACGGGTACCCCAATCTTGCATATTTTTATTTCAAAAACGTCTTGATTTAAATGCTATTTTAGGGGCGCCTGGGTGGCTCAGTTGGTTAAAGCAACTGCCTTCGGCTCAGGTCATGATCCCGGAGACCCGGGATCGAGTCCCACATTGGGCTCCCTGCTCGGTGGGAAGCCTGCTTCTCCCTCTCTCACTCCCCCTGCTTGTGTTCCCTCTCTGGCTATGTTTCTCTCTGTCAAATAAATAAAGTCTTTAAAAAAAAAAATTCTATTTTAACAAAAATAGAACCACACTATATAAGAGTCTGAGAACGCATGTCTTACCAAATACTAATATTTGGTTTTCCTCTAAAATTCTAGTTATCATTTGTCAATAGGCCATATTTTTAAAACGGCTTTAAAATATTTTCTAAGCCCAGGGCAGCTAAAGATGTTTAATATACAACTCTAACAGTTCTTTCCAGTGTTTTAAAGCTGATGGCAAGTTGACTTTAACATCAGCTCAGTGCTTACTAAAACCTATGGGTTGGGCAATTACCTCTACTATACAAAAGAAAAAAAGGTAACAGATTCACAACCAGCCTTCTGTCATTTTATAACTGCAATACTTTTACAGACTGTGTTACTTTTTAAAAATGTTCATTTGTGAATACCTATGTTTTCAGGTTTCATTACATAGGTCTTCTGAACTTACATGAGCTCATTGTTTCTGATGATTTTTACAGCCACTTCTTGGTTAGCTCTTGCATTATCTCTGGCTCGGACAACATTACTGAAGACACCCTGGCCAGTGTAGCCATACACATTGTAACGCTTATCCAGGACTTCACCTATGTTCACACCTAAAAAAGTAAATTAAAAAATATAAGATATGCATAATAAAGCAGGAAGAAACACAGTGCAGTCACAAAAAAAAAAAAAAAAAGTGTTAAATCTCTACTGTGTGCCTAGTTTCCTAGACACCACAGAGAATCAGATGAGCCTCCATCAGTCACTCTTTCATAATGTGGTTCAAGCTGCATGCCCACTTCCTATCAACTGCTGAGGATTTTAACATTGAGTAGGGAAGAAATATGCTCACTGAAGTGTTTCCAACTGTAGTCCTGAATGACAAATACTGCATGACTGGCATCCCAAGCTCCTTGCATGTCGCGTTTTTCTTGGTTTCAGATCAAGACGAGCAAGTGACGTTCCCCCTTTCTCCTGGAGAATTATCTCATGGCTGAAAACAACTTTGAATAGATTTAAGTTGCGAATCAAGTCTTTACCTCACTTCTATTCATGAAGTTCCTGAGCTGCTTACTAGAATACAACATGGGTTCATGTAGCTATTAGATGTGCCACACATTTTAAGTGATGGCACTGTGATGTGACTTTCGGAGTTCTCCAATGTGTGAATATATCAAGCAACATACCTCTAAAAAATGTTATAACGAATCCTAAAATTAATCAGAACTGTGAACTTACGATAATAGCCTTCTGCATCTGTCCAGTTATCCCTGAGGTTGGGATTCTCCTTGAAATCTTTTCCAATGCCAGCAGCCCGAAGACGAGCACTCTGAAATGAAGGAGGCAACAAAAGCCATTTACCTAATAATCACACAGACACTTAGAGCATTTCCTTTAAAACCAAAATGGGGAACACCAGCTATAATTTAATAAAAAATTTTAGCCAAATTAAGTCAACTCTTACCATCACCAATGTAAATGCAATATAGCTGGAAACATGATTACCAATGTTTCACATCACAGTAATGCTCAGGGCAAAAATTAACAAAGTTATCTTCAAAATCTCTTAGGAATATGACTAGGGGATTATAAATGAAAATAAAAACTCAAAACCAGATTTGGTTTCCTACAGCTATTAATAGACAAAGGAGGACAAAAATTACAGATGGCCACTCAGTTAACAGTATTCAATTCTCTCTCCTACGAATTTTCACATTTCTTCTACTGTTCTGACCATGGAACACCCCTTGATTTCTTTTCACATGTAGGCTGCACTAACAGTGTGGGAAAATAAGAGTATCTGGCACTTCTGAAGAGTATGATGCACCAGTTTCCATGACACCCGGAAGACCCTTCACTACTGTCCAAGCAAAAGATGGGTGCTGATACTTTCACTGGCTTAATCATCACTTCATTCTCTCTTAACCTAAGCTTTGTTTTGCAGCAGGCGTTCCTGCTGCAAAACAGATACATTTCTAAAGCCAATGACCAATGTCCTCAGGGTCCTGGGCAAAGACTGTTTTATCTTACTCTATGATAATTTCTCTACTTTATGTTTATCCCTCCACTTTCCCTTGCTAAAGCTTCCCTACTTTTCATGTTCTCTTGAATTTAAAATGAAAATGGTCTCATACTTCTAAATGTTTCTAAGACTTTCTCAAGAAAAGGCACTAATAGCTGAAGAACCAAAATTTCTTAACCCTTTCCTTATAATAACATTCCCAACTCTTCAGTGAATGCACTAGGATTCAAATCCTAAGTTCTCAATCACCCACAATATCAAAGCCCAACGTGGACTCTGTTCTAATACAGACCTGAAAATTACTGACATCATCTTGTCTCAGCTAATTATGCACACCTGCCACCCGCTGCTACACCCCAGTTTGTAAATCCAAAAAAAAGTTGTTTCAAAAAAATAACCACGTGTTTAAGTCATATGGTATTTAACTTTTCTGAAGCTCTCAAATTGCTCTGCCATACTTGTTTTCAAAATCTTGACCTAATTTTAGAATTCGAGAAAGGCTGCAACACTGGTACAAAGTTTCCAGATATGCTTCACCTCAGACTCTCCAAATGTTAACATTAATTTGCTTTATCCTTTTCTCTTTCTATACAACACAAACATGTACTTATTATACATATTTATTTTTTTTTAATAAAGATTTTACTTATTTGACACACAGAGAGGGAGACAGCAAGCACAAGCAGGGGAAGCAGCAGGCAGGGGAGAAGCAACCTCCCCACTGAGCAAGGAGTTTGCTGTGGGGCTTGATCCTAGGACCCAGGGATCATGACCTGAGCCACAGGCAGCCGCTTAATCGACTGAGCCACCCAGGTGCTACTACATGTATTTTGTTTAACAGCATGTTTTTAGGACTTAAAATTACTTACATCAAAATAGGCAGCAAACATATCATCAGATTCTGTAAACATATCAGGTGCCAAGAGCTTTTTTTGAGATGAACCTTAATGGAAATTAACAGTAATATTTGAAAAACGAAGATATACAAATTAAAACACAAATAAGTCATCAATGTATTATCACTACCAAGTCAAACTTGCACATGTCTTTCATTAATACACAACTTAAAGTCACTTTGTAACACTTAAGATATATAAAGCCATGCATTTTTTACTAAACAGGATGCATTTTAGAAAGCTGAAAGACTTGATGACAGTACTTTCTCCACTGTTAATATGCTAATAGTTAAATGATGATTATGTATTACAATCAAATTCCTCTTTAAAAAATTCTATTTCCAAACTGCAACTTAAATCTCATAAGGTTAATAACCTCACCATAGATCTAGATCTCTATGTATCTCCTAAAAAGTCCAGTAACTCCGAGAAAAACTGGACAAAATAAGAGTTCAAAAAAGCATGTAATGGCTTTAAGTATATGAACATACATCCAATCTCACTTATAGTAGGGGAAATGCAAATTAAAATTACAGCAAAATATCCTTTCTTTTTTGAGATGAGTTAAAAAACCCAAAAGTATGACAACATCCTGGTAACAAGGACCTAATATGCAAGTACTCAGACATTACCTGCAGGAGGCAAAACTGCAAGCCTTACAGATTAAAATTTGGAAAAAAAGCACTATTATACTCTTGACCCACCAACCTCGCTTCTGGGAAATCATTTCAAAGACACGGTGGTAAGCATTAAAAAAAAAAATGACTTAATGCACAATGACACTATAATTAATGCTCCAATGAATAATCAACAACTGGATACAACCCAAACATCCACCATTAGAAGACAAAGTGAATAAACCTTGGCACATTCATTACAAAGGAATAGCACAGAGCTGTAAAGGAATGAAGATCTTTTCATACCAATGAGTGTGTATATTTTTGTGTGCTTGTGTAGGCAAATTTTAAATACACATACGTAAAAACATTTTAATAATCAAACAGTAAATTCCTAAAAACTCAAAAGCAAATAAAATTAACCTAAATCTATCAAATAGATGGTATAACCATACAGAAGTATTTCAAATGACCTCACACCTTGGAATGTATCCCAAGGATAAAAAGAATCATTAAATTTTCAATTTGTGTTCACTACATTCAATATTGGTGATCATACTGATAACTATGTAAATAAAAGCTTCAACATAATCTTAATAATCATGTTAAGAATCACATCTTTCACTGTAAAAGAAAATAAAAAATCGGGCACCTGGGTGGCTCAGAGGGTTAAGCCTCCGCCTTCAGCTCAGGTCATGATCTCAGGGTCCTAGGATCGAGTCCCACATCGGGCTCTCTGCTCAGCAGGGAGCCTGCTTCACCCTTTTTCTCTGCCTGCCTCTCTGCCTATTTGTAATCTCTCTGACAAATAAATAAAATCTTAAAAAAATTAAAAAAATAAAAAAAAAAAAGAAAAGAAAAAATCAACAATAAAAACCCTGGAATCTCAAGTTTGAACTGGCAATTTTTGAGTATGAACCTTCCCTTTCCAAAATGATATGTATGCCCTAGCTTTGCCCACCAAGTCGTCCCATGAATAATGGGCACTCCTATGTGCTTCCTGAAGTCTAAATGGAATTTTCTAGTAAATGGAGCAAGCCCAGGGTTCCTTGGAGCAATAGCTGTTTCTGTTCTAGGACAAAATACATACAAGGTGACCCTGTGATATCTTACAATGTGGGAGATCAGGAGTTTGTGAACTACAGTGGTGCAAATTTGGTCCCCTGCTTGCTTTTACATGGCCCATTTTCACATTTTCAAAGGTTTTAGGGAAAAACATAGGAGTATTTTGTGACGTGTGAAAATTATATGAAATTTAAATTTGGGGGTTCACACAGTTTTTTGGGGGAACATAGCTGCTTCTGCATTACAACAGCAGAGTTAAACACATAAATCACAAAAGCCTAAAATACTATCTGACCTCAGAGAGTTGCCAACCAGTCTGAGAAATAAACACATTAATAAATATACTAATACCAGTAAATCCTGTAGGGCTTGGATCAAAAAGACATTAGAAATCAACTTAAAAAGGCTCCCTCCTTTCCCCTCTCAGCTGGAGAGAGAATTTAAATACATAATGATACCAAATAATAAAAGACAACCCTAATCTCACTGGTCATCTCCAGAGATTGTTAATGTACCATATATCTATTGTATGGTAAGTATTAGTCAATAAAGGAAAACAACCAAACATTTATTCCGACTTCCTGTACAAACTATGTTTCTTGGGTAACCAAAGACTGGAAACATCTTCTTTTATGGAATTACAGCTAATACTAAAAAAGAATTATGGAAATTTAAGAATCACCACTTTGGAGTGTGCCCATATGCCCTCACCCTCCATGAAAAACTTAGTGGATCTAAGGAATGATCACCAGTGGCTGCTGAAACTGCCAGGTGAACAGGTGAAGGGCAACTTCATGTCGAACAAATGTGATCATCTTTTAAAAACAGTCTCAGTATCAATAAAAATAGGACAAGCACACACATGCCACCTGATGCAACACAAGTATACACCACCACTCAGGCAGTATTCTAGCCAAAAAAAATTAACTTAAATCTACTCAGGTCTCTAATAACACTTAATAGTTTTCCAGAAACACAGAGGATAGAGGAAATAAGATAAATGAAACAAAAATGTGGCAAAATCATATTGGAAAGAAAAGTTTATAGGGCACATGGCCTCAGTATCTTCAAGAAAATGGAAAGCAGGGGAGGGAAGGATGAGAATGACTATTAAAGGCTCTGAGAGATTAAGAGATATGTGCATCTTACTTGATTCAAACCAACCTACTGTAATTAGATAGATATTTAAAAATGATCAATTTTTTAGGTATAATGTTTTTTATTTTTTAAAGATTCTGTTTACTTAAAAAGTGTGAACAGGGGGAGGGATGAGAAAGAGAGAGAAGCTTTAAGCAGACTCTGTGCTGAGCATGGAGCCTGAAATGGGGCTCAATCCCAGGGCTGCTCAGTTAACAGAATGAGCCACCCAGGTGCCCAAGTGATTTTTTTTTTTTTTTTTTTTTAATAAAGTCCTTATCTAGAAGAGAGATACACACAATGAAGTATTTACAGATGAAATGAAATCATGGCTGGGATTTGCTTTAAATTACTCTAGCAAGCAAAACAAAAGGAAATGACAACATTTTATTTTTCTTAAGCGAGCTGTATGCCCAACACTGGACTTGAACTCACAAAACTGAGATCAAGAGTCACATGCTCTACTGACTAAACCAGCCAGGTGCCCCAAACAGAACATAATGAATCCATGACATTCAGTATAATACTATTTAGGTTACGTGAACTACAAAAACATTTATAAAGGACATTCACTGGACACATTTAATACTATATTACCCTAAGATTTAGCAGGGGCAACATTACTAATTCATTTCACTTTTACCCATCTCCAAGTAATCTCTTTCATTATTTACAGAGCTAAAAATTCAGCAAAAAGCTATCAAAACAAAAATCTAACTTACCATTATTCTGTTCAACAGTCATTAGATTATGCTTGGCTTTTACTGAGGCCTCAAATGTATCAACATTTTCCCGTTCATACTCTTTCACATCAGCAGCTACCCTTTCCAGAATGTCATCTGGAGAAGGTGACCGTGTACAGGTACTGCTCTGGGGGCTGCTTGGTTCAGATGGCACAGACATATTGCTATCTTCAGCAAGATATTTATATTTCTGTAACAACAACACAACATATTATTTTCATAAACTCTGATGTATACCTGCTAAGAAGTATTGCACTGAAAAGCCTGTCAATGTTAAAAATTTTTAATAGGTATTGATGTCTTTTTTTTTAAAGGTATTAATGTCTTGATTGAATCAGGTCCACAATCCCTTACATTATTTCCGAAACCACAAAATTCTGAAGAAGTTTTTCTATGTTTGGTGCACATTCATCAGGTGACAAAACCTCACCTGAACAGATGTGATACTACTTGTAGTCTTATTTTTATCTCCCCCAGTGTGAACATGGTATGTCTCACTGCAGAAATACTAATGTGTTTGATAGTGGGGTGCTGTTTTAGACCCCACTGATGGCGCTAAGTAACATACATAGATGCACCATATTACCTTTCTAAAATTCAAATAGTTCTGAGTTCTGAAGCACATCTGGCCCCAAGGGCTGGTGATAAGGGATTGTGGACCTGGACAAGAACAAAAAAAGATTCAACCAAGTCTCTAGGGGTATCAGTTTAATAACAACAATTTCATCAGTGCCCCAGAAAAGTTAAGTTTCTCTGGAATTACAGTTTTGCCCTATATCCTCTGGTGATTAAAGTTCTTTCTTTTGCTCTGACCTACCAGTGCCTGATTTATGATTTGCTATCTATGTGTAGGTATGCTGGCACAACTGTTCTTTCCTTATGCCTGCTGTCTTCCTTAGCATCTAACCATTTTTCACTTCTTCCAAAATGTGTTCTCAACTTCATCACTCACCTTCCCCGCATCAGGAGAAAGTGTTAAACTTTATAAGGACTGCCATCCACAAAGGATCTAGTGGCCATGGCTCTATCGCAGTATGCCCAAGGCATAACGGACAATCTTCCAAGGCAGGTAGTCTTAATAAAGGCCACACACAGACCCTCTCCCCACCCCATTTTCTTAATCACTTACCTCTAAACTACTTTTAAAATTATTTTTGAGATGTTCCATTTAAAAAATCACATTTACATAAGAATCTGTACACAACATTTGCTTTTCTTTTAGGCATTAAAATGGTTTTTCTCTCCCCACATAGAAACAAATGTAATTACATAATTTTTTTGCTAAACGAAACTCCTTCAATTTATTCTATACTCATTTATGAGGGTTTTCTTTAAAAAAACAAACACAAACTTCAAATTCTGTCTTAGTAAAAAATTTATATCTTAATCCTATATATGACAAAAAAGGGCAACCATTTCAATTTAAACTACCATCTTTTCAAATCTCATAATTTCACATATACACTTCTTCAAGACTTCCTCAATTGCTACGACTACAGATTCTTTATTGGAGTAAAAACCCTTTTACTTAGATAGTAGTTATTTTAAAAAAGGATTGCTCAAAACATTACTAATATCACATACCTGGACAATTGCCTGCCTCTGTATTCTTCTCTGTTCTATTAGGGCTTCTTCATCTTCTTCTTCTACATCAAAATCCTCAAGGCTTAAAAAAAAAAAAAATTACACATATATACAAATAATTAATTTCAAGCATCCTTATAGAGTCACAAACCATAACTATTAGAGTTTTAAAATAAAAGCTAGAAAACATAGGCCATCCGCAAGCTTCAGCAAAAGTTTTAAGCCACCTTACTCTCTTTATCCTATTTCTAAACTCTCTCAGTTGCCCAGTTTAGAATCCTGGCAAGTAATTTAACCCTCTGTATCTCATTTTTCTCCTCACTTGTTTCATGGCACCAAACGAGGGAACAAAAGAAAGATCCTTAAGTTCAAAAAGGTGACCCCTGGCTCTACCATGACCTTGGTATTACTGAAGTCATTTCACCTAGCTAGCTCAGTTTTAACCTCTAAGAGAAGAAGAATGAGACATATAAAACTAGTACCTTCTCTGGGTCATAGAAAGCTATAGATCCTTGGAAAGCTACGAATCATTTTCCTATCAAAAATGCAAATGTGGATATTCGCATACAATCTGACAAGGAAAGTGGCTTGAACTCTCAACACTGCTCCTAACTGATCCCAATTTCCTCCTGAAGAACTCTCTTTACAATCCCTCCCCACACAGCCTCTTTATGATCTGCTGAATGTTCACTGCAGACCAGTAAGCAAACTGCATTCTCAAGGTATCAGAATCTATACACCCTTCACTTAACTTGCATATCACCTAGCTCTGACTGGGCTTTCTTGACTTTAGCACTACCGACACTGTGACAATTCCTTGTTATGGAAGAGGGTGCTGTCCTGTGCATTAGATGCTGAATAGTATTCTCTGGTCTCTAGTCACAAAATGACAACCAAATAAATACCTTTAGATATTGCCAGAATGTCCTCAGAAAGGAAAACTACCCCCAGCTAGGACCACTGCTCTAAATTATCTTATTTTTTGAGATGTTCCATCCAGGCAACTAATGCGCATTAAAAAATTTTCTCACTAGACACTGAAATGTTTCTGTATTTTCCACACTGTAACAGGCACACCTAATACCAGACAACCTCAAGTGCAAAGTATATTATCATTTTACACAAACTGAGAAGTTTAAAAATTATTGTATCTCCCCATCCCCAACCACTGCAAAACTGGTAGTAAGCAAAACTGGTAGTAAAGATTGGTAGGGCTATCTAATAGATCTGTTGTCTCTAATAAAAATGAAAAAGGGAAGGCTCATGATATACACTTCAGCCAAAACTAAAACCTCTTAATTCAGAAAACCATGACCTCTGCCACATAACCTATAAAATGTGCACAAAAAGTAAACTTTTAAATTCAGGACCTAATTAATAGATTCAGTTACAAAACCCAGCTGGAAATGAAAAGATTTCCAGATCAAACAGTACTTGTCTAAATTGGAAAAAGGAAATTATGGGAAATTCCATTCTTACTTATCATCAGATGAAGATTCTTGTTCAACTTTCATTCCTTCAGAAAGACTTCCCTTGAATTTGTCTTCCTTTACTTTGCTTCTGCTCCTACGTCTACGACCACCCCGTGATCGTGACCGCCTTCTCAAGCGTGAGCGGCTCCTCCGGCCTCTGTCCCTATTTGGGGAAGGGGAATTATACATACACACATTTTAAAGGTCAATTAAAGGTAGAAACGCTGTGGGTGTGTTAGGGGCAAGAGTATACAGGAACTCTGTACTTTTCAAAAGCTCAATTTTGCTGTGAACCTAAAATGGTTCTAAAAATGCAATCCTTTAAAAAGGGACTAATTAAAAACGTAAACATTATCAGAAAGATTGGGGTAATCAGCTTAATTAAAGATGACTAAAACACAGCTATTGTTCTTACTGGACTTCTGCAAAGGGGCACAAAAGGACTTAAGGGGCGATGGAAATGTTCCTGATTATGGTGATAATGTGTTTGTCAAAACTCACATAACTTTACACCAAAAAGGGTGAATTTTTTTTAATGTGAATGTTTCAATAAAACCGAGTTTAAAAAAAGAGATCACTGGTAATAAAGTATAGAAAAGACAGGTGTGACAAAAATTCCCAGTCTAATTAATATGGCCTTCAGACATTTTTGTAAAGTATATAAAGATCTTGCCTCATGTCTAACAAAAACTGGTATTATGGCTCAAGCACTAAAGATGAAGTTTATGTTGGAAAGATGCTGTGGAACTCCAAACAGAAAAGGCTGCTAGGTCTGGAAAGAAATGGCAAACTCCTGGTTAATGTCACATCTGACTACTATGTGTATGTCACATTTCTCAAGAAACCTTACTAAAATAACATGAAAGGAACAAATGAAAAGAAAATCTTTAGGCAAAGAGAATGTGAAGATCTATGACAACAGAAATGTCAACAAAATCTTGATGTGCAAACTGGATAGAACAGTAACAAATCAAATTTAAATATTAGTCCAACAGGAACACACAAGGTACAGAAAAAACAAGTAAATACATGCCACAATCCAAGAAAGCCTCAGTAACTGGAGATACCATATTCTCTTAGATGCAGTGTGAGGTAAAAGCTAAAAAGAACTGGTTGAAAGCCTTAGGAACAGCTTGCTTCTGTATAGTCCCATTCCTGACTCAGTAGAAAATGCCAAATATTCCCCTTCACATTCTGGCATAATACTTAAAATTTATTTTATAGAGAAGTGTAGGTTGTTATAAAAACTGACCCAAGGTAGCAGCAAGGCACAGTACTGAATATTAAAGGATTAAGGGGAAGTCTACATTATGAAGAACCACAACTCTCCCAGCAGCCAGTCAATCTTCCCCAGCAGGTAAGAGAATTCTGGATAACTGATAGCCCAAAAGAATAAGGCTACAGTCATTGATATGCTAAAGAGATTTAGTTACACTGAAGTGATACCCACTAATCCACAAATTCTACAGTCTCAAAATGGAAGAAAGCTTCCATTCAGCTTTCACAGTGGCTAAGTTTTAAATGAGAATAGGCAACAAGAAGGATCC
>PITA01011967.1:26570-64347 GCA_004023965.1 Spilogale gracilis
AATGGGAAAAACTCCTAGACTGAAAGTGGAACAAAAAGACAAACATTTAAGATGACTGTGTGTGTGTGTGTGTGTGGGGGGAATCAATGGAACAATACAGAAGGTCCAATTGGGGGTGGGGGACAGCAAATGGGCAAGAAAGCAAAACAAAAGCAAAATGAAATTTCAAGAATAGGCAACTATAATATTCCCACTTTAAAGGGCCTATTCAGTGTCCAGGAAAATTAATGGAAAGAAAAGAGACATGCACCAAGGCACATTATAGTGGAATTCCAGAACACAGGACATTTATTATAAAAAGAGAGGGAGAGAGAAAAAGCAACTCCTCTAAGAAATGCCCAGGCATCAGAATAGGACTTCCCACTAGCAATACTGAGAACTAGAAATCCATGGAGTAACAATTTCAAAATTCTTAAGAAAAAATTATTTCAACTACTCCTTGACAAATCAAATCAGCAATGGGGATTTAAAAAAAAAAAAGGAGGGACTTTTAAGGAACAAAGGTCCCCCAAAATATCCTTTTCATAGGAAACTATTGGAGATGCAGTAACAAAGCAAGGAAGTAAAACCTGAAGATAATGGACAAGGGAAGGGGAACCACAAAATAAGACGGAAACAAGGAAATATCCAAAGGACAGAAAAGGGAAAACAAATTCTACATTAACTGTATGAGCAGGTCTATTAAGTCAGTTTGGAGCCAGAGGGCTAGAAGCATAGGAGGAAGGTCTCTCCTTGCCCCCCGTTCCCAACTACTTGCTCAACAATGAGCAATATGCACAAGAGCTTACTGATTATAACAGCAACATAGAGAAAAGTTATACAATTAGGTAAAAGAGGAAGTGTAATGGGTGGAATTTAAAAAAAGTAGTTGTTGGGGTGCCTGGGTGGCTAAGTTTGTTAAGCATCCAACTCTGTATCAGCTCTGGTGTTGACCTCAGGGTTTTGAGTTTAAACCCCACACTGGGCTCCACTATGAGCGTGGAGTCTAATTAAATAGAAAAAAAGAAAAGAAATGTAACTGTCCAAAGAAATCAACAGATAATACGGCAATAACTTCAAGAATTTAAACATACACAACCTCAGACAAAGCACTTCTGCTTCAAGAACCTAGTACACAAAAATACTCAGAGATAATGTAATGATGTATCCACCGGTTGGAATATAGGCCTCTGGTGTGCTGTTTTTTTAAACTACAATCATGCATTAGTTCAATAAAAAATGTTAAAACAAAACAAAACTGCAAGCGTAACTCATGTAGTATTTATCTTTCTTAAGAAGTAGGGAAAAAGATCAAGTTTTTAATGAACCACTGATTTAATTTTCAAAAAAGATAAAGAAAAATAAGTGTGTGTGAAATATCACATGTTGGTAAAAAGGAAACTATATGGGATCACAGCTACAATTTTTCAGAGAAAAATGGTCTTTAAGAACACCCACCAAATGAGCTAATATCAATCTTCAGAAGCATACAGAGTTTAAAGAATTAAAAAAGATCAACATATGTAACATCTCTCTACCTCCTCCGAGGGGACCTGCTTCTTCTCCTGGGTGACCTACTACGTCTGAGTGGTGAACGAGACCGTCTTCTAATGGGAGATCTACTTGCTCTTCTTCGGGTTGGAGACCACCTATTGATTGGGCTGGCATCTTTTGATCTTTCACGTCTACTGAGGATATCATCTCGAGGTCGTGTTCTTAAGGGGACCAAATACAGGTTAATAGGAAAATACATTAAATTAATGAATTTGTTTTGCACATAAAAGACATCTTAAGAAAGGGTATGTATACTAACCTGAAGATAGTACAGAGATTAACATGTTCTGCAACAAAACTCGAATTCAGAAAAACACAATGACATTTTGGTGTTATGGTATGCACATGGTAAAAGGTCTATTTCCTCTGGGCTCACAATTTGAAAAATTATAAAGGTTATTCACATTGTTAAGGCACTGATACTAATTCCAGATAAACAACTCAAATAAAAGTCTAAGTTTTCTTTCTAAATTTTGACACTTTGTAATACAGTCTTATTTTTAACATATTACATATAACAGCATCTTACAATCACTATTATTACCCTTAGAACAAAGAAAATGTAACTGAGGGTTTAGAGAAAGGGACAGTCTATCTAGTTAAGGAAATACTTATTAGTATAACTTTCCTGGAAAAACATTTGACAATACTTTATGAAATGTAAATGTACATTACTTTAGACTTTGCAATTTCACTTCTATGAATATTCTACAAAGAACTTCACACATAATGAATGGACATCTTTGCATACAATCCGGAAAAACTGGAACCAACCAAAATTTTCATGTTTCAGTAAGGGAATGATAAGAGGTGACCCCTGAATATGGGTTTTGAATGAGGCAGGTCCACTCACATGCAGACTGTTTTTACAGTATGGTACCATAAACGTATTTAGTCTTCCTTAGGATT
Organism: Spilogale gracilis; assembly: GCA_004023965.1. Taxonomy (NCBI): domain Eukaryota; kingdom Metazoa; phylum Chordata; class Mammalia; order Carnivora; family Mephitidae; genus Spilogale; species Spilogale gracilis. The sequence continues at coordinate 29,013 of PITA01011967.1, forward strand.
TTAATAATATAGTATATACGATATTAGAGCATACAAAATATGTGTTAAGTTATTGGTAAAGATTCTAGTCAGCAGTAAGCTATTAGTAATTAAGTCTTAGGAGAGTCAAAAGTTATGTGCCCATTTTTGACTGTGGGAAGGACTGGTGTCCATAAACCCTGTGTTATTCAAAGCTCAACTTTGTATATACTGTGAAATATGGTTCTGCTTTGTAAGGAACTGAAAGAGAGCTTTACTGTCACAGACCTGTTTTATAAAAGAAGATCACATTTTAACATGTAGAACTCTGTTTCTGCAAGAAAGAATACTCATATAATTGTATGTGCATAAAAAAAGAACTAGAACATATTCTTTTTTTTTTTTAGGACATATTCTTATGACTGGTAGTGGAGGGATGAAAGGGAAAGACTTAACAGGCTTCTGCCTTGTCTGGATTTCTTTTTAATTAGTATCTTTTCTATAATTAAAAAAATGTTTCAAATATTCAACTGTAGTCCTTAATAAACTGCCCAGAATTTCCTTCTCAAATGGAAGACAAACTGAGACAAATATCATTTAGAAACAATGTAGAGGACGTAACACTAACAACTGTCTCAATTTAGAAATCTAAATGAAGAAGGGGGCTATTTAATTACAATGCCACTTAGAAGACTTAAGAGTATCTAAGATACAGCACTTGGTGAAAAGAACGTTCTTGAAATTTTTTTGAAAACAATTTAAACTTCAAGGTCAGCTTGTATTTATATTCGCACACAATATGTGGCCAGGAATTTATATATTTACATAGCATAAGCCAACCTTCTTTTAAGCTAAACCTGGCTGATAATTTCACATGTCCAATTATTCAACATAAAGATACTTAAAAAAAAGTTTGGACTAGTCTAAACAATCCCATCTTCTCTAAAATTTTTCTTGTGTCTTAATTATCTATTAGTTCTATGATGCTAGGTAAATGGAATAATCTAAATTTATAAATTTTCTCACTTGTAAATTGAATAGGAGGGTCACTTCACTTTATGAGGGGATTTAATCACGAGATTGAGGTAAAAAAAACCGGTGGGCTAAAAGTATCATGCAAATATGAATTATTTTCATACTTGGTAAAAAAAATCATTTCTTACACTATCTAAAGACATACTATTTTTTAAACAATGAGATTATAGGTATACAAATTGATACCTCCTTGTTTAAAGTTAAAAATCTCAGTCTATACTACTGAATGAATAATCTTTGTCTAGAAATTCCCCTCACTTCCCATAAATGGAAATACATAAATGGGTATAGATTTATCAGCCAAATTACCTGGATTTATTTAAAGGAGTGACTCTGCAAATTTGATACTAAATTAAGAACTTGGGGAAAAAGACTGACTTTGTCACCAAGTTCAATATTTATAAATCTTTTAGTCAAGCTACTCATTGAAAAAGTACAAATAATACTGTTAGTGGGCAGGATCTACTTAAAATCGTAAAACTACTTAAAACCGTAAGACTGATTATACTACCTCATATTTTATTGTCCACAAGTTCTAGTTTCTCCTTTTTAAAATCTGGTGCATTGGTGAAAAGTATTAACATTTTGAAAACAAGTTACCTTGGAGAAGAAAGTCGTCTCCTTTCTGGTTCTCTTCGTTTTCTTTCCAAGGATCGGCTCTTGGCTCTTCTAGCGGGAGACAGAGTTCGGGAAGGTGATTTGCTCTGTTTAGACCTTCTATCATTTACAAGTGGAGATCTACTTCTCCTTGATTTATCCCGTTGTTTTGGAGACAAACTTCTTCTTTTAGGACTTCGACCCGGTCTTCTACTGGGTGACCGATTTTCTTTCCCAGAAGAAGCATCTTTAGAGGGAGACTTAATTGGCTTCTTTTCTTTATCCATGTCAGACCGTTTTGACTTTCTCTCTTTGGACCGTGATCTTCTGTCTTTGGATTTACCTCTTAAGTCAACTGGGGATCTGGACTTTTTGCCTCGATCACGACTTCTACTTTCATTTATAACTGGGGATTTCTTTCTGTCTTTTGACCTACTTTTATCTTCAATTTTAACTTTGTCATCAGTAGGAGATCTGGCCTTCCCAATTTTCTCTTGAGATCGCCTTCTAAGGGTAGGAGATTTTGATTTCCTTGCTTGATCTTGAGATTTACTTCTCTTGGTTGGACTTTTGGACTTTTTCCTCTCCTTTGACTTGCTCCTAGTTGTCTTCTCTTTAACTATTTCAACACCTCCCTTACTTTTCTTTTTATCACTCCTATGTCTAGTCCGTTCTTTGGATCTGCTTTTACTTCGCTTTTTTGTACTATTTTTATTGTCCATTAGTTCAAGTTTCCCCTTTGTACTTGAAGATCTGGTACTAGACCTATTTCCATTTCTTGCTTTTTCATGGATCTCCCCCTCTTCTTCAGAGCCAGACTCATAACCTTGCAATATGAGCCCCATCCCAGATTGGACCTTTCCTTCCATTAACTCATTATCAAGTTCAGCTTTAATCAAGGCTCTCTGTTTTTCCAAGTCTTCCAGCAAAGCTAAATCATCAAGTTTAGTTCTTTTTGCTGGAGACATACCTTCTTTGTCAGAAGCATCAACAGCTTCTTTTCTTTTGTGTTTCTTATGTTTATGCTTATGTTTATGTTTTTTATCCTTGTCTTCTTCTGAGGAATGTTTATGTTTCTTATGTTTACTTCTGTGTTTATGCTTCTTTTTTTTGTGACGACTGTGCTTATTTTGAGACTGGTCTTCTGATACTTCTCCATTTTCTTCATTTACACTCTTCTCAGAATTATCAGCATCTTCTATCCTATAAATGTATGAGACACATTTCAAAATTATATCATTTATTAAGCATTTAGTCACAACAAAATAATAACAGACTACATCTCAATGTAATATATGAAGTTAGTCACTGAAATATTTTCAGAACAGCTTTGGACATTTTATTGCAAAAATACACGACAAAAACTGACAGTGATTTAATTTTAATTTGTTTCTAATGGTTGAAGTCAAATACACAGACTACATACACAATGAGGGAAGTTAAAATAATCACACTTGACAAAAAGAAAATCCAAAACCGGTACAGTAAAATGTTAATATTGATTTACAGTCACTCAGTAACCTGTTTTTAAACCATAATTTCCCACAGACTCAACACCAAAGGTACGCTCCCTCAAATCCCCATTCCACATTTTCTTTTTCCATAAAATATATTGCCATATACTGGAAGACAAATCTCTTTCTCCACTTTAAATTGAGAAGTGTACTTTTCCTTTAAAAAATTTTTAGAACCAGTATTCAGCAATATCCAAAAGAATCACTCCATCAATGTGCACTAGTGGCTAATGTGGAGTGTAACACACCTCCCAAGGGTTAAAATTTCAGAGTGAGCTGACCATAAGTTACAACCTCAGCCTCCAGTGGCCACGGAGCAACCATGTGGTATTAGACTGAATCACATCAAAGGATCTCCTGCAGGTCAACAACAGTCCAACATCAGCAAAAGCCTACAGTTCAACCAATATTTGCTCAAAGGGTTTTTATAATCTCTTTGAATTTCAAATGAAAGGTAAGTTTCCTAAAATATGCTCATATTGATTGGTGCCATGCAAAAATAACATTAATAAAATTAATTACACTATAGAGGTAGCTTTTGTTCTTAAACATTCAGACTATGCTGAGTTTATGATACCAAATTCTTTTGCTAAATCCTTGCTGTTCATTATCCCAGGTTAAACAGATTACAATAGCATTAAACCTTCTCCTTTAAAAACATTCCAACTAAAACATCACATGCCAGAATATGAGACTAACACCAGGCTTTATTCTTTTATTTTTTTTAAAGATTATATTTATTTATTTGACAGAGAAAAACAGAGCAAAAGAGGGAACACAAGCAGGGGGAGTGAGAGAGGGAGAAGCCAACTTCCCGTTGAGCAGGGAGCCCAATGTGGGGCTCGATCCTGGGACTCTGGGATCATGACCTGAGCCGAAGGTCGATGCTTAACGACTGAGCCACCCAGGCACCCCTAACACCAGACTTCAAATCATCTGGACTCCAACAATCACACTATCTTTGGAGGAAGATATGGATTATTTTTTCCAAGTCTTTCAAGTTACGTACTTCTGTACTTTTAGTAAATTTATTATTTGTGCCAAAGTTAAGAACTAAGGAATTCATTTTTCCCCCCCTAAGAGAAGGAAGGGAAGGCAGGGAGGAGCAAGGGGAGAGAGAGAATCTTAACCAGGTTCTACACCCAACAGGAAACCAGATGCAGGGCTCAATTTCATGACTCTTTGATCATGACCTGAGTTGAAAACAAGAATCAGACCCTTAACTGACTGAGCCACCGAGGTGCCCTGGAATTCAATTTCCTTTAGTATTTTTTTAAATCACTACACTTAATACAGGCATTTAGAAAGGTAGCTGAAAAACAAAGATGTATAAGACCAGTACCTGCCACCCTCAAGAAAATTACAGTCCAGTGGAAACACTAGAAGAATGCAGTAATAAAGATGCAAATTAAGGGCATTAAGGGAACACTAATCACCTAAAATCATTCTGAAAATGGTCAAGATCACAGAAAACCCAAGTTGTTTAAGCATAGACTCTGAAAGAGAAGAAACATTTATTGAGAAGGAACATGTATTATAAAATAAAAGTTGAGTAAAAAAATGTCCTAGAGAATGAGTAAGAAATTAACGAGAAAGGAAGAGTACTTTAAATAGGGGGGGGAAAAGGGTGACAAAAGGTACAGCTATAAATAGCAAACTACAAGCAGATCAGTGTTGCCAGGGCATCAAACTTGTGAAAAAACTCGTCTAATGGCTAAGATCAAAAAGGACCAATTCCAGATGAAAAGATATTGCAGGAGATTCTAGGAGTGGCTGAGAGGCTCACTGGGGTCAGAGGCCCAAGAACTGCAGGGTTAGTTTGCTAGATGGTGGTCTGTAAGGACACTGTCATTACAGCAGGAGTCAGAGGAGGGCCTGGTCCTCTAGCCAGGCCTCAGTCTTCAGTCAACTCGGAAGGCTTGAAGGGAGGTAACATACTAGAGGTACACTTGAAAAATTCTTAGTTGATAACAATGAGGTGGTATGGAGAACACCATAATGTTCCTTATACAGGCTCTAGCCTCAAATAGGTAGCCACATCCCTTCACCTGAACTCTCCTATCAAGCTGGAATATAGTGGTGTTCCCACTCGACTTACAGGAGGAAACGTGTGAGAAAACCTGAATTAGGCTACTTTAAGATAAGGAGACAAGTATGGAGAACCTGCTTTAAGGCTGAAAATGATTTATAAGTATATAACATCTCAGTGGCTGAAGTATAAAATTCTAGTCAATAAGCTAAAACTCAAAATATCTAAAGATCCTTTAATGTGTCTTCAGGAACCAGTCTCCAGAGCCAGACTATCTGGGTTCAAATCCTGATTCCAATACTTACTAGCTGTGTGGCCTCAGGCAAATTTTATTATCTCTGCTCTGCAGAAACCTCATCTACAAAATGGAGAAAAATAGTACCTATTCAAAGCAAGCTATGAAGATTGCATGGTTGTTAACAGATGTTATTAAGGCTCATATTAGTGCCAAGCACAAACCAAGTGCCTCAAAAAGATTATTCTTCCTTAGAAACTGGATAAATAGATTTACTCACCACGACACTGTGGAGCTGTCAGGGCTGACACTAAGAATGTTATTTTCAGTAATATGGTCAAAGAGCATGGGCTGAGTCAAACTACCTGGTTCAAATGGCGTTTCCAACACGACAAACCTAGTGTAACCTTAGGGAAACCACTCCTCCATGCTTCAGTTTTCTCAACTGTACAAACTGGGAAAGTAACAATTGATAAATCATAAGCTTGTTGTAGCAATAAGTTCATATATAAAAGGCTACCACACAAAGTATTGAAGAAATACTGTCGAAATCTCCAGGACAGAGGAGACTAAGTTTCAAGAAAGTTTAAGGGTCCTACCTTTAGTCAAATACACCTAGTGAGAAGGCTAGCATTACATTCCAAGTCAGTCAAGAGCTCTACCATTTGACTGAAGATGCTTTTAAAATGTCAGATCATATCATTACTCTGTGTGAAACTTGATTATTGCTTCCTACCACATTCAGAGTAAAAACCAAAACTGTTTACAAGGCCCCATACTATCTGTCCAACCTCCCCAACACATTGAGCCTACTACTTTCCTCCCACACTCACTATGCTTTAGCCACACTGCTCCCCTTAAACAATAGTTAAACCCTATCTCAGGGCCTTAGTATTTGTACTTGCTGTTTCTCCACCTGGAATGCTTTTCCCAGACATAAACATTACTGGTTCCTTTGCCTAGCCTCAGATCTTTGCCTATATTACCTTCTTCATCAAGTTTTCCTTACCAATTCATTTTAATCATAACCCTCACCTACCACCACATACCCCCTTTCTCTGCAGTAACTGCCACCACCTAATTCTTGTTTGTCTCTCTATATGGTAACATACACCCTATGAGAGAATTTTTTTTTTAAGATTTTTATTTATTTGACAGAGAGAAACACAGCTAGGGAGGGAACACAAGCAGGGGGAGCGAGAGAGGGAGAAGCAGGCTTCTCATTGAGCAGGGAGTGGAAGGACCATGACCTGAACCAAAGGCAGGCAGATGCTTAACTGAGCCACTCAGGTGTCCTAAGAGCAGGATCTTAATTTTTTTAGTTCACTGCTCTATCCCTAAGGCCTCATAAACTTTCTAAACTATAGTAACCAGGTACTCAGTAAGTAATTTGTTTTGCCAATGAAATTACTTATATAGAATAACACACAGAAAAATGTATTAATTGGACTGCAACTGGGATTACACTGGCAATGCTACACTCACCTCTTGACAGGAAACATTTTGTTTTTGCTCAGTTATATCTCCAGTGCATACACCTATTTGGTGAATGCAGTACCTCAAAATGATTTAAATTTAAATACCTCCCGGGATGCCTGGGTGGCTCAGTTGGTTAAGCGACTGCCTTCGGCTCAGGTCATGATCCTGGAGACCCAGGATCGAGTCCCACATCGGGCTCCCTGCTCGGCGGGAAGCCTGCTTCTCCCTCTCTCACCCCCCCTGCTTGTGTTCCCTCTCTCAGCTGTGTTTCTCTCTGTCAAATAAATAAAATCTAAAATAAATAAATAAATAAATAAATTTAAATACCTCCCTCCCCAAGAAAAATCTACTCTTAGAACCCTCCCTGAGTGCTTTCTACAATTTTCAAGTCTTCAAGGAGTTGCAAATCAAAATTCTTAAGAGTTAACCCACAAAGGAAGTAATTTCCTTCAAAAGAAAATCTAGCTACTAAAGCTTCTGAGAATTAGAAGCTACATCATGATGTCTAGTGTCACTCAAGAGTTATTTCCATGAGTGTCCCTAGTTTCTAAAGTAACTTAGTGAATGTTATCTAAAGAAATGACTACATTATAGGGGCGCCTGGGTGGCTCACTTGGTTAAGTGATTGCCTTCTGCTCAGGTCATGATCCCGGAGACTGGGATCGAGCCCTACATCGGGCTCCCTGCTCCGTGGGAAGCCTGCTTCTCCCTTTCTCACTCCCCTGCTCTCGTGTTCCCTCTCTCGCTGTGTTTCTCACTGTCAAATAAATAAGTCTTAAAAAAAAAGAAAAGAAATGACATTATGGGTAAAGATGCTAAAAGCATTAAAGGCCTATTAGTTTAACCTTAATAACTCTAGAGTTCTACACTGGAGTTCATAGACCTTCACCCTTCTCAAGTTTCTCTCTCAATGCACATTCCATAGAAAATATCAACTGAAATCTCACTACGTAAATCAGGAAAACGCAAACTCAATGAATCAATGGCATATTACACATAACAAATTTGTGTTAAAGCAGCTAATTTAGGTTCATCATCAACAACTCTCTTCTAAAACCTTACGGAACGGTACCCTGATAAGAAACCCAATAGTCTTTTTGCATAGTTCATATTTGTAATAAATATAGGTACTTTAAGTTCCATATATGTAAATTTACATTTTAACATTTTTGTTCTACAATTTAACACTTTTGCAGTTTACACATTTAGCAGGTCTACGTTTAAACCAATATGGTCTATAACAAATGTCATAAAACAGTACTTACTGAGAATTGAGTAATATCCTTCAAATCACATTATTTGGAAACGAGGCTGATTTGAACTGCAGACTACATCCAAGTATTAAAAGAATGTTTTTATCATTTATTTTGTTAAATGCAACATGTAAGTTTCATCCTTCAAACAAGGGTCTCTGAGCATCTGGCACAATGAAACAACTTTAAAATAAAAACTGATTAGGAACCACTACTATTAATTTTAACTTCCTCTTTCAAATTTTTTTAAAAAAGAATACTCTTAACGACATCTTATTTGGGAGGCATTCAATTTATGATCTGGAACAGAGAATGGTGGGCAAAGTGAATGCCATTACTTCTTTACAAAGAAAGTAATTAAGTCTGTTTCTCTGACAACTTCAACTACTTTGATACGGAATTAATGTAGATGTAAAAATAAGAATGGATTCAAAAGACCAACTAGTCTTAAAATGAACTCCTCCACCCCCCTCCTTTTCCAAATCGGGTATGGAAGATTAAGCTGCAAAGAATTAGAGCTGTCACATCAAAATAAAATGGACCTTTCTGGGACACTGGAAGTCAATAAAAAGGATTTCAAACCTTAAAGGCTATTTTTAAAAGGAGCCACAATATATAGTGGGTAACTAGACAGTACAACAGTTAGAAGCAGAGCTCTAGAATTCAACTACCTGGGTTTAAATCCTTGGTCTGTCATTTAATGTGACCTCAGTCGGGTAAGCTAATGTAGTTTCTCTGTGCTTTAGTTTCATCATTTGTAAAACAGTATCTACCTCCATAGGGTCGTTATGAGGATAAAGTATTTGTTCAGTGCTTTGAACAGTATCTGATACTTGCTAAGTGCAAATAAGTGAATGCAGATAAAAATTTAAATATTTAAAACCATCAAAGAGGCTGAGCTAAAGAGATGGACAAACGTAAAAGCCACTAAAAAGCCTTCAGGGAGCTTAAAAAACTTATTTCTTTCCAAATATTCCACTCGAACAGAGTTCATACAATTGTAAACTACTCAGTGTACTCTAAAGAACTGTCTAGACACTATATTCCAGCATTCACTGTGAGGAGCACACACAGTACTTACTTTCATAAAAAATTTATTTTCTTTGTTAAACATTTTCAAGTAAGTGGGAAACTTAACAGACCGAATACTCAATTTATACAAAGAGTTCTGTGGGGGAGGGTATGGAATTATGGACTATTTATTTCAGGGGCATTCATACTGCAGAGGCAAATGCTAATTATTAAGCCTAGTATTTAAATATGCATATAAAATATGACTCAAGCACTCCTCGAAATGCATCTGAACGGTCCCTGAAATCAAATAAATGGACATGATACTACAGTACTTTTAAGAGATTTCTAGAAAAAAACAGCTGCATAACATCTGTATGGTATTGGCATAAATACGAGAATGTGCCACGCTGTGAACTCAATGAGAAACAAAAAGAGGTGAAGTCTAGTTAAAACTTTAGAATCCATCCGCTCTCTTCTAAGTCAATTTGTTAAGACAACAGAGCAGTCTGCAAAAGCCCTCAATGAAAAACTGAGTATTACTAATTCTCTGAGTAAAGCAAATGATTGGAGTCCAGGACAGAATGCATAGCAATAGTGTTGGGGTGCCTGGTGGTAAAAATTTCTCTTCCCAGTCTCTAGTTGCTGGGAATCTGTATCTACCTCTTTCCTAAAATAGATTTTTAAAAAATCAGATAATGCTGATGCACAAAACGATCGCTCTATGAATTATTTTAAAATCCACTCTCTATTTTCAGTTCTTGAGTTTCTCCCAACATGAGCAGAATAAAATACTGCTTTTAAGCAACGACTAGACTTTGCTGCATATACAAGTTATGTTTTCACTTGGCCGTATCGATTCTTACGTTAGCTTAATTACAGACATAAAATGCTTGGGTTTGGAAGGAGCTACCACTACTTCCCCTTGAACTCCCAAAGAAGCCGTACAAACTCTGGCCAAAAATGTCAGGCCTCAAAACCAAGAACTTGATCTTACTTTGCCTCAAGTTTGAAAGTTGGCAAATAAGCTTTTGGCAAATAACCTCCCTATAGGCAGAGGAGGAAAAATATATATCGAATGATGCTGGACTAAGAGTACAAGGGTGGGGAGCGACAAACTATCCTACAGCTATGGGACGGTCAAAGCGGGTGGCACTAGCATCTCTTCTCCTTCCTGCTTTCAGGTCCTTTAGGACACCAGCAGCAGAACGACGGCAGGACGTCTTATGGCTTGCCCCTATGGCTTGCCCCTCTTCCGCCACGGCTCCTCGGGTGCCGAATACCCATGCCACTGAGTGGGGCAGCCAGGGAGCTCCGCTCGGTCCCAGAGGAAGGAACACTAAGGCGCGACCGTACAGTCGCGGCAGCCGCCTCGCGCACGGGACCTGTAGAGGCCGCTCGCGCGTACGCCTCCCTGGGCAACGACGCGCGGCAGGCCGCGGCCGCCCTGGACCCAACAGCCGCGGCCTCCGGGAGAGCGAAGCTCGAAGGCCGCCCGCCCGCCCCCCACGCCTCCCGCCTAACAACGTATCGCGCGGGGAAAAGCAAAGTTTGGCTCTCGCCGTTAGGCCTGAACTTTCCCGCCCGCCCGTGCAGGTCTCCGCGGTTTCCCACTCGGCAGTCTCCTGGGCGCTGGCCTTCCGCACAGCTCACAGAGACTACTTACTCTGGCTGTTCCCGCAGCGACAGAGTCTCCGCGGCGGCCATCTTGAACTTCCTGACTCCTCGGCGGCGGTGGCGGCGGCTTCCCGGACGGTAGAAGCTGGTGGAAGTGGAGGAAGAGGGAGCAGAGCCCTCGCGCATGTGCTAACCGCGTAGGGAACCGTGGAGCTCTGAGTCCGCTCTAAGAATCCGGATATAGAAATGCATCCGGGGACAAGGCGCACGAGCGCCATGACGCAACTTCCGGGACGGGTGTTGGGGGTGAGGAGGTATAGGAGGCACCTGGGAAGGTTTTAGTAGTGAGTGATAGAGGCTTATCTGCTAGTCAGTCTTGGCAACGAACATTTGGTTCTGAAAACTTGCTAGAGAAAGGTCAGAGGGAATCGGATAGCGGTATGTTGTGTGCGGTTCCGAGAATTAGTTTCACTGAGAGGCCCACGAGCTGAGTTCGTTCTCAAACTAGGGCAAACAATGATTTTGCGGCTGGGCTGCGTGGCAGGCATAGTAAACACCTTATTACTGACTAGATAACCCAGTCTGAAATGGCATTAAGGGAAAGTTTGTAAAAAGACATTTTGAGAATACTGGGAGGGTAGGACTGTATCTAGAACGTAATGTTTTTAAATAGGAAATTATTAATACATTTACTTGAAACTTTGACATTTCCTTTCAGCTTTAGCTTAAATGAGGGGTAGCAATTCGGGAGTCAGTAGGTTTGGTGGTTCAGTAATATTTTTGATCCAAATCACATTATGTGATTTTGTTTTTCTATAATGAATTCTACAGTAATCAATTAAAGAAATATTTTATGGGGAAATATTTACTAGCTCTTGGAAAGCTTTTAACACCACGTAGGTTGCTGTATTCATTCTCTTTCAAAAATATCTTTATACTCTGAACCTGAAATCAGGGTGACGATCAATTTCATTATTGCAATCAGCTGGGTTTGGTTTCATCATAGAAATTTGACCTCAGAGTATCTGGGCTTGTTGTATACCTTGGTTTTCAGAAGGGAAGATTTACAAATATTCGGACAAAATGAATCCCTCGTTAGCTTAACCCTAAATGTGTTTAAAATGTTGAACGTTTTACCTTCGTGGACTCTATTAATATGGAGCACTAATCCTTGGATAATTACTCATTTTTGTGGATTCCCTCTCCTCCCCGACTCCACTGTAGCATTTCTTTATATAGTCCTTTAATTATATTGCTTTCTTTGTGAAGGATTTTTCTCTTTTCCTTAACGATGATATTCAGGTATAATAACTTGGAAGACTTTTTTCATAGGAAAAAGTTTTAAGAAATATGTTACTTAAAGATGATTTATACCTTCAACTATATGCCTATTTATTTACTTATAGTGTGTAGCTTGGGGTTTCAGGGTTCTAAATGTTTTCTGCCTCTAGATTCTCATCCCTATAGATCTTTTCAGAAGTAGTGTGAATTCAGTCTTATATTTATGGTTTATTATATTCTCTGCCCGCCCCCCACCCCCATGAAGGCAAGACTATGTGTAATTGTATCCAGATTGGCTCAAATGTTATTAACATAACAAAAAATATTTTAAAATAAATTTTAAAATTAAAACAGACGAACATTGTGTATGTATGGGCAAAGCTATTTCAGATTTATTCTTGGAAATAAGTGCAAACCTGTAAGAGATCTTATCTTGGATATAAAATAGGGTATATGTCAAGGCAAAAGCAGCCTAGCACACTGGCCCCAGGAGGTAAGGTAACTTACTTCTGATGACTTAGTTCCCAAGTGCCAAGCCAGGATATGAAGTGAAATCTAACTCCCATCTATGCTCTTTCTTTACCCTTCTGCTTCCCACAGAAATGTCATTTGTCCAGCATCTACTTGTTGAGCACCCACCCAACACAGCTGTTTCATAGTCAATAGTTTTGAGTTAAAAGTAATAGAGCACCAAATGGGCATCCAGGTATACCTTATTTTCCCTGGGTCCAAAGGCTGTAGTCTCTTACTGCTCAGAGCTCATAGGCAAATCTCAGTTTCCTCAACCACAATATTATGTCCCTGTCACATCTGCTGTATGATTCTACAAAGTTTCTTAACTGAAGTTTAATTGGCATGCAATATTTTATTAGTCTGAAATGTATAACAGTGATTTGACAATGCTCACCATGCTGTACGAGCGTGGATAAGGAAGGATCGGTGAGGAGAATACACGCTAAGACGTTCAGGTTTGAAGCCACATATGACTGGCTCAAATTTAGATTTGGACAAACCCTTCAAATTTTAAAAAAGACTATAGTAAAAGCAAAAACAACACTTCAGAAAATGATGCTGGCAAATTTCTTTTAAGATTTTCTCACCAATTCGCTTTCACTTGCACCGTTCCTACCAGTTCGGACTGCAAAAGGAGGTCTTTGTCAAGAATTCATCCAAAACTGTGTTGTAGCTTAGGAAGAATGGGGTTCAGGCAAGCCGGAGTTAAAATTAAGGCAAACATCACTTACTACTTTAATAAGTCAACAAACGTTTATTAAAAGACAATGTTAAGTCCAAGTTTTCACTCCTCTGCTTTCCCTGAGTTTGGAAAAAGCCGCACAGAAAACGTACAGACACAGATACAACCAGCTTGCGTGGAAGGGACAGTGTAGCAGCAGAACCCACCGGCCGGAAGTCCTGAGGAGGCGGGGCTTCGGCGAGCACGCGCTTCCCGACTGTGGGCACTCCGTCCGCGCGCAGAAGGAAGCGCGCGTGCGTGCGTAGAGGCACGCGTGCGTGCGTGCATGCGTTTGGCAAAAGGGGGAACGCGGCCCGCGATCCCCGGCAATCCCCGCCGGGTAGGTTCGTCTCTATCGTGAGAGCTGGTGTTCTCTGATCAGTACGTTTTGTCGCGTCTGGCGGAGCTGCCCAACCTCTGCATTTCCTTCCTCGGGCCTTGAGCCTGTGTTCTTTCGCCCCGTCAGCCTCTCCGCTCTTGCCACATTTCGAGCCAGGGCGGTTTTCCCGAACCACGGGGCCGACCCCACTAGTAGTGAGTCGGTCCGAGAGCCGCGGCCTGGGGCACGGGGGATCTGGCACGCTTTGCTAACCCCCGCAAAGGCCAAATTCAAAAAAAGCGGGCGTTTACTCTCTTTTGCAGACATGGAGCGTAAAACCCACAATGGTTGGAGGTCCACTACGAAACGGTACCAAAAAGTGTTCTGGCCCGGAGACAGGGTTTGGGGATTTTTTTTTTTTTTTTCTTTTTAACCATCTTTGCTTTCTTGTAAGTATTATTACTTCGTGCAAGGTACACACTCCAGGGGTAGTTTCACAGTGCTTTTGAATTATGTTCCTCCTATGGAAAGAGATGACTATGTTTGGACCACCTAAGCTACAGTCATCAATCCTGATAAGCTCTTAATTGGCTCATCTTAACCTAGGCTACCAACAAAATAAAGAGTATCGTAAAATCGTTTGGAGAAAACTGGTGTGTGGAGAGTTCTCAGATGTCAGTTAAAAGAATGTAGATCGCTTTTTAGATAATAAGGTTTTATGTAATTTAGATCTAGACTTCAAATCCGTAGCTGGGAGGATACTGGAGGCTGAATTTTCTTTTATTACTAAACAACTTTTACTTTTGTTTATTGTTTTAAAAACAGTTTTGATGCATTCATGAAAATCTGGAAAATACAAAAAGCAAAAGAAAGCAAAGCCACCTAGAGTCTATTGTCCAAACTGAACCAGCATTAATGTATTGTCTTGTTTTGATCTCTTTCCATATGAAATACTAAGTTTTCTTGTACTCATGAGTAGAATGCAATAGTTCGCTTTTTCCTGTAACACACCCATCTATTTTTACATAGTTCTAGTTTCAGGAAACATTTTCATAACTAGGTGATAACTCTCTTTTTTTGGTGGGTGTGTATGTCATTCAGTTTAGTGCTATTGTATATGACTATGATGAAGCGATATTTGGAATAGTATTTAGAACATGACCATTCAAGGGAAGTTGACCTGGGCTTCACCACTCTGCCACTTCAAGCAACTTAGTTAACGTTTCTGAGCCTCGTTTTACACATCAGTAACATGAGGGTAATAGTTTTCATCACAAAGGGTTATTATGGGAATTAATTGAAATAATGTGAAAATTCCTGCATCATACGTTAGTAAATACTATTTCTTCCTGTAAAGGTTTTTCGATTTTTGTATTTTTAAATTACTTTTGTTCTGATTTTTCCCCCCAGATATTGTATATGGTTAAATACTATCACCAAACTGGGTCCAAGGGGTTATATACATAGGTTTTTTAAAATATATTTTACTACATAAATTATTCATAAAAAATGTAAGTTAGAAATACTTTTTTATAATAGAAGTTATATTTGACTATAATTTATAAATATTCACGTTTTATGATAGGACCTATTCTTTCTCATTTTTTTTTAAAGATTATATTTATTTATTTGACAGAAACATAGCTAGAGAGGGAACACAAGCAGGGGTAGAGAGAGAGAGAGGCATGCTTCCTGCGGAGCAGGGAGCCTGATGCGGTGCTTGATCCTGGGACTCTAGGATTGTGACCTGAGCCAAAGGCAGTCGCTTACCAACTGAGCCTCCGAGGCACCCCATCTTTCTCATCTTTTATACATATATACATACATTGTTATTTTTAAGAATTGCATTATAAAAAAGTGTTCATTGTGAATAGTGTGCAGTGATTAAAGAGTAGGAAAAAAGCTGGAAAGGGAGGTGGTAGAATTTAGATTTCATTTAAAATTTATAGACTAAGTTTGGGGTTGAAGAATAACCCAATTTCATTAGTTTTGGAGAGTTCATTTGGCTACTGTATGGGGATAGACAGCAGGGCACCAGAAAAGGAAAGATGGAATCCAGTTAGTGTAATTCAGTAATCCTTGTGAGTGATGGTGATGGTTTCAGCTAGGCTTGAAATGGAAAAAGTGTCTGGATTCTGGATATATTTTGAAAGGACAAGCTATATAATTCAGTGATCCATTGGATGTGGGGTGCAAGAGACAGCAACTTACAGGTTTGTCGCTTCAGCGATTGGATGGATGCAGATATTGCTTAGAGACTGAAGGAGGAACAGATTTTAATGGGAAAAGAGTTGTTTTAGTCAAATCACACTTTGGAGTCTATTAGATGTCTAATTCAAAGTGAGGTCTTAAAAACTTCAATTATTGTTGAGTTGTTTCTCCTTTGACTTCTCTCATTAGGTGCATTCATGTTAACAAATCTTTCCATTTGGATTGACACTTTCATCATTACAAAATGTCCCTCTAGTAACTTTTCAAAAAAAATATTAGTTTACTTTTTCTTATACAGCAATTCCAGCTTTCCAGTGGTTGCTGCTTGCATGATAAATAATTGTTGTAGTGTCTCCTATAGACAGCACATAATTGGATCTTACTTTTTTTAGGCTAGTCTGATGACCTCTGCCTTTTGATTAGAATAATTCATTTGCATTGAATTTTTTTTAAGATTTTATTTATTTGACAGAGAGAAACACAGCCAGAGAGGGAACACAAGCAGGAGGAGTGAGAGAGGGAGAAGCAGGGTTCCTGCCGAGCAGGGAGCCCGATGTGGGACTCGATCCCAGGTCTCCGGGACCATGACCTGAGCCGGAGGCAGTCACTTAACCAACTGAGCCACCCAGGCACCCTCATTTGCATTGAATGTTATTGGTAAAGTTGGATTTATGTCTGCCATGTTACTTTGTTTCATATATGTCTAATGTGTTTTTTGTTCTTTTATACCTCTTTTACTGCTTTATTTTGCATCAGGTGAATATTTTGTAATGGAGCAGTTACTTTAATGATACTTGTTCACTTTTTCTCTTGCTTTTTTTTAAATGGAAGTATAATTAACATATAGCATTATATTTGTTTCAGACAGGCTATGTAATGATTCAGCAATTCTCTACATTACTTAGGTGTTCATTATAATCCCCTTGATCTGTTTCATCCATCCATCCACCTCCCTTCTGGCAACTACCAGTTTTTCTCTGTGCTTAAGTGTCTATTTTTTCTTTATCTCTTTTTTAATTTATTTTGTTTCTTAAATTTCACATATGAATGATATTGTACAGTATTTGTCTTTGTCTGACGTAATTCACTTAGCATTATACCCTTTAGGTCCATTCATGTTGTTGCAAATAGCAAATCTCATCCTTTTATATGGCTGAATACTATTCCATTGTATATGTGTATCATCTTTATTTATTCATCTATGGGTGGACACTTGTATTGCGTCCATATCTTGGCTATTGTAAATAATGCATATATTTTAAAGATGTGTTTATTTAGTGAGAGAGAGAAAGTATGCCTGTGGGGGGACGTGTGAGAGAATAGAGTCTTCAAGCAGACACCCCTCTGAGTGTGCAGCCTGGTGCTTGGCTTGATCTCACCACCCATGCGATCATGACCTGAGCCGAAACCAAGAGTTGGGTGCTTAACTGACTGAGCCACCCGCGTGCCCCTGCATATATCTTTTTAAATTAGTGTTTTAATTTTCTTTGGATAATGCTTGGTAGTGGAATTACTGAATCATTCTATTTGTAATTTTAAGAGGAAACTCCATAATGTTTTCTACAGTGGCTGCAATAATATACATCCTCACCAGCAGTGTACAAAGGTTTCTTTTTCTCCACATCCTTGCCAACACTTATTTATTTATTTATTTATTCATTTATTATTATTTCTTGTCTTTTTGATTCTAGCTGTTCTAACAGATGTAAGGTAATATCTCATTGTGGTTTTGATGTGCATTTCCCTAGTGATTAGTAATATTGAGTATCTTTTCATGTGTCTATTGGCCATTTGTGTATCTTTTTTGGAAAAATATTCAGGTGCGTTGTGCATTTTAATCAGATTATTTGGGGTTTTTTTTGTATGAGTTCTTTATATATCTTGGCTACTAACTCCTTACCAGACATATCATTTGCAAGTATCTTCTCCCATTCACTAGATTACGTTATCATTTTGTTCATGCTTTCCTTTGTTGTGCAAAAGTTGTTTCTTTTGGTAGAGTTTCAATAGTTTATTTTTACTTTTATTTCTGTAGCCTAAAGACACATATTTAGCAAATTTTGAGGTGGCTGATGTCAAAGAAATTACTGCCCATGTCTTCTTCTAGGAGGTTTATGGCTTCATGTATCACATTTAGATCTTTAATCCCTTTTGAGTTTATTTTTGTGTTTGGTGTAAGATAGTGGTCCAGTTTCATTCTTTGTCATGTCCAGTTTTCCCAGTACCATTTGTTAAAGACTGTATTTTCTCCACTGTATATAGGAATTATATTGGGTCTATAGATTGTGTTGCGTCATCTGAACATTTTAATTATATTGGTTATTATCCATGAGCACGGAATACCTTTCTTTTTTATCTGTCATCTTTAATTTCTTTCATCAGTGTATTTTAGTTTTCAGAGTACAAGCTGTCTACCTCCTTAGTTAAGTTTATTTATAGGTTTTTTTTTTTCACTTTTTTTTTTAATTTTTATTTATTTGACAGAGAGAAACACAGCAAGAGAGGGAACACAAGCAGGGTGAGTGAGAGAGGGAGAAGCAGGCTTCCCGCCGAGCAGGGAGCCCAATGTGGGGCTCGGTCCCGGGTCTCCGGGATCATGATCTGAGCCGAAGGCAGCCGCTTAACCAACTGAGCCACCCAGGCGCCCCCTTTTTTTCACTTTTTAAGAGCATTGTTTTGGTAATATTTTATTTATTTGACAGAGAGAAACACAGCCAGAGAGGGAACACAAGCAGGGGGAGTGAGAGAGGGAGAGGCAGGCTGCCTGCCGAGCAGGGATCCCGATGCGGGCCTTGATCCCAGGACCCTGAGATCATGACCTGAGCTGAAGGCAGAGGCTTTAACCCACTGAGCCACCCAGGCGCCCTTTTTTTTTTTTTTTTAAGTGGTTGTTCTAGGGCTTGCCATAAACATCTTAATTTACTAGACTCGGCCTTAGATTTATGCTAACTAATTCCAGTGAGATTAAAAACCTCACTGTAATGTAGTTTTATTCCATATCTCCCTCCTTTTTCTGGCATAATTGTTATACATCGTGTATGTATAGATGTTACAAACCCAACAGTGCATTGTTATAATGATTACTTTATAGCTTTTAAAGAAGCTAAAAGAATAAGTACATATTTATAGTTTTTGTTACATTGACCTTGACTTTTTTTTTTTAAGATTATATTTTAAGTTACCTCTACCCAACGTGGGGCTCAGACTTAGAGCCCCAAGATCAAGAGTCAGATGCCCTACCAGCTGAGCCAGCCAGGCACCCCTGACCTTGATCTTCTTATTTACAATTTCTGGTTCTCCTCATTTCTTATCCTTGTGGGTTCATGTTGTCATTTGGAATAATTTCTTTAGCCCAGTATAACTTTGCTTCTACCCACCTCCGTTAACAAATATGTTACATTTCCTTGTGTTATAGACTCAACAATACATTATGATTTAATTTTTTATTAAGTTCCTTTCATTCATTAAGTTTCATTTCACTAAAGTTTTTAAAATTTAATAAATCTGCCTAGAATTTAAAGCACTTTCTATTTAGAAAAATTTTTAATTATAGCAATTTGCAAAATAGACCTCTGTATGTACTGTATGCAATGGTCTTCAATAGGCTACATTCTTAGGTAGGTAAATGGATAAACAAACTGTGATGCATCCATACAATGGAATACTTACTATTCAGTGATAGAAAGAAATGAACTATCAAGCCGTGAAGAGACATGGAGGAATCTTACATGCACATTGCTAAGTGAAAGAAATCTTAGTATAAGAAAGAAGTCATAGCATAGTACATACTATAATGATACAATAAAATAAAAAATACTATAATGATATAAAAAATAAAAAAATACACATCATTATAAGTTTGCCCATACCTATAAGAATGACAACACTGAGAGTGAAGCCCAATGTAAATCAGGGACTTTAGTTAATGATAACTCATCAATATTGTTTCATTAATTGTAAAGACTGTACCACACCAATGCAAGACGTTAATAATAGGGGAAACTGAGGGTGGGGGGGAGAGACAGTTCAGTTTTTATTTTTAAGTTACCTCTTTTTTAAGTAGTCCTTTCTGCCCCTTATTCATGGTTTCATTTTCTGCAGTTTCAGTTACCTATGGTCAACCATGGTTCAGAAACAAATGATCCTCCTTCTGATGTATTTTCAGATCAGTAGTAGCCTAGCACTATGTCACAGTGCATACATCATTTACCTCTCTTCCTCTCATCGTATGGATATTTTATCATCATATATCATCACAAGAAGAAGGGTGAGTCCAGTACAATAAGATATTTTGAGAGAGAGAGAGACCACATTCACATAGCTTTTATTCAGTATATTGTTACTGTTAATTTCTTATTGTCTAATTTATGAATTAAATTTTATCGTAGGTATGTATGTATATATAGGAAAAAACAGTATACACCTAGTTCAGTACTATCTGAAGTTACAGCATCCACTGTTGGTCTTGGAACATATCTGGAGGTAAGCAGAGACTACTGTATATGGTGATACTGCACTTAAGTGTTAAGTTTTTCTATAATCCTTAAATGCTCTAAAAAATAAAACTATAAAAAAAACCACTCAGTTGGCAAATTTGTGAGGTAGACCTGTGTATAGGTGTATCATTGTGTTAGTGGGTGGAATCACAGATGACTAGTTGTCATTTTAGCAACATTATTCCCTCCATATTCATAATAGATTATCTTTAAAAGGTTTTATTTGTTTATTTATTTATTTGTTTATTATGAGAGCAAGAGAGAGCATGCAAGAGGGGAGGGGCAGAGGGAGAAGGAGAGAATCTCAAGCAGACTCTATACTGAGTGGGGAGCCCAACAGGGGCCTTGGTCTCATGACTCTGAAATCATGACCTGAGCTGAAATCAAGAGTTGGAAGCTTAACCGACTGAGCCACCCAGGCACATCACATGATAGATTATTTTTTACATTTTATGCTTTGTAGTTAAGATTTAACAGTAGTCCTTTTGTATGTTAATTATATATCAATAAAACTGTGAGAAGAGAATTTAACACCAGTCTTTTAAAATGCCTTATCATACATTCGTTACTCTGGTTTCTTTTTTCTTTCTATTTGTAGGTCTGTGTTATTAATTAATTCAAATTTAAATTCTAGTAAATTTCATATGATCCTGACAATTATTAGAGGAAAGCATAATGCCCAGTCCTTTTACTTCCCTAGGGAAGGACTTTGAAGTTCAAGTTGCAGCTGGTTGAAATACTTGCATTAAATATATAGATGCAAGCTTTGACAGTTTACCAGCAGCACAAAGAAAAACCTCAAGAACCACATTATAATTTTCTTCTAAAGGATAGGTGGCATTATAGTTTTGAACTAGAAATAAATTTTGGCTCAGATGAAACATCAACAATTTTAGAGTGTAGATTAGTCAGAAAACAAAGAAAACTTAAGAAAGATGCCTTTTCTATTATCAATGTACAGTACTCCCAAACCTGAATGCTGTGTGCAGATTCTAACCAGAGGGGATCTGAACAACAGTCCTCATCTACCCCATACACATGAAGCAAGCACATTGTTTGAAGAAGCTGGACAATCCCTGCTAAAGGGGCTTATCTCTCTTGTGGCTAATATCCCCTGAGCTAAAATCAGTTTGAGAAGATAAAAGACCTAGTCTGAGTGCTTTACAACTGTTGGTTTATAATGAGTTTGTAGTATACAATCTCAGAACCTTGGTACAATTAAGGGTCCATAAGTTTCAAAACAGAGAATTGATGGAAGGCAGAAAAGAAGGAAGAAATGATATGAGTTCTCTTGCTAAAATTTTATGACGAAAGAAGCCTTCTATGTAGCCTGATACCTTAGACCAAAGTTATACTTATACCATGAATGTCAAGAGACTTTTTGGATTTGTATGTTTCTATTGTGATTGACAAGTGACTGACTAGAACTCAAAGGAGAACACTTAAAATTTCACGTGTTGGTAAGAGTGCTTGATATGGAAAAAGTTTTTTTGACACAAAATGATTGGGGGGGATTGCATAGGAATCAGTCACCAAGAAAAAGAATCAGTCATCATAGTATTTTTCGTGTTCAGAATGTTTAGTTTTCTGTGAAGCTGAACATGTAGGTAATCTCAGAAGACTTCTCATTATGATGGTTTCTTTAAATCTACACGGTAATTTCAGTGGTAAGTTTAGAACATTTCTTTTTGTTGTTGTTGCTGTTCTTATTCATTCATCTTTGATGATAACCTGAAAACATGAAGCATGGCACCCGCATGTCTTAGTGCAACTATCTGATTAACCTTTGTTGTTTCCATAATTTCAGGCAGTTTGATACAATTAGGTATAATCAAAGTAAGTGGGAGTAGAAAATGATGTTCTAGCGTATGTATTACACTGTCTCCTTTTAATCTATGCTTGACTATGTGTCCCTAATTTTGTAGGTTTAAAGACACATCTCAGTAGAGTTACAGTCTGTTTACTGTGAATTAAAACCGGTGAAGAACACAAGAATTAAACCGGTGAAGAACACATAAATGTGCAGTTTGGTGCCACTGCCTTGATCTGTACTAAGGTGCCAGCAGTTTTACCACCTTTGATTTTGTGCCATCAGTACAATGTCAGGCAACACAAGCAGCATCTTGGTATTACAGATGTCCCCTGATTTTTGACGGTTTGCATTATACCACCTTGCATTTATGAAAGACCTATGTTATATTCTTTCCTCACTAACTGAAAGAAAGCCATAGAGTATTTCCACTTTTATGTAAAGCAAAAATAGTGTTCAGCATCTTTTTGGCAGTGAGCAGTTACAGAGGCTGTGCCCCCTAAGTAGAGAGGACGGCACTGCCAGCTCTTTCCCCAGGAACTATTACTCACCAGCTCAGTGTGGAGCCACTCTAGCTTTGAGCTGTGTGTGAGCATCTGTGCTTTACCTCAGTTTGTTTTGTGCATCCATCAGCAAGATGTGTCGCAAGGTATCCGAAAAGCCTATGAGGGTTTTATTGGGTCTAGGAATGCTTAATACATTTTTTTGTATAAACTGATGGTGATTGCTTCTTTGCTTTACCCCATTTTGCCTAGTGGAAGGTTTCATAGGAATGCTGTGCTTTCAGATAACGAAGGAAACTTGTATGATGAAAGTAGTTTTGACACTGTCAACCCCACAGAAAAGTTTTGGGCACCTGTAATGATTCATGGACCATACTTTGAGAACTACAATGGTAATTAGAAAGCTTAATCAAATAGACAAAATAGGGAGGGATTACTTTTGCCATTCCTGTTAAATCAAATGCTGTGCACTGGTTACCAATATCTGGAGAAGACTGCAACTATATGGAGGATAGCAAAGCTCATCATTATGCCAGCCACCAGGAACAGAAGTCCAAACACTTCTGCCTACTGCATCTTGGTATCAGAGTCACCACGGATAACACAATACAGTCAAGCCCTGGATGGAACAATGCTTTTACTCATGTACAGAAGAGGCAGAACAAGATCAGCTCTAACAGTGTGCTTTGGTTCTCCATGGCCAGCAGGTCCCGTGGCAGCCAGTGCAGGACAGATGACCTGACACAGCTCAAAGCTAGAGTGGCTCTGCACTGAGATGGTGAGTAATAGTTCCTGGGGAAAGAGCTTGGCAATGCCGTCCTCTCTACTTAGGGGGCACAGCCTCTGTAACTGCTTACTGCCAAACATGCTGAACACTATTTTTGCTTTACATAAAAGTGGAAATCCTCTATAACTTTCTTTGAGTGGAGACCGAAATACTAAACGCTAGGGACATGTCTGAGGGTCTGAGACGCCCACTTGAGCAGAGTAAAGGAGTACACACTGAACCTGAAACAGGGATATAACTTCCTACACAAGGTGATAAGATCAACACAGGCCATGTGGACTCTTTACCACAGGTAAGGAGGTGTTCTTGCCCAAGGCCTGTTCTTATGTGGCTAAGGGGGTGGAAGGACTATGGGCATGAGACCATCCTTCCCAACAGTTATGTCTTCCCTGCTGCTTCTCTTGAGCTAGCCTATGCTATGTGCTTTACTTTCTTTTCTGTTAAATCATTTTGCTTTAATGTACTGGATTGTTTTCTTCTTGAAATAATATAAAATGTAATTATATAGAAGTTTGCTTTTAAACTCTTTAAATTAGTAAGGAACTAGGCATAATTTACAATTTATAATCTAATAGCTGTGCATCCAAAGTAGTGAAGAAATGCTACATAGTTACATACTAAGAATGTCCTCAAGACTGAGGAAAGCATGAAATCAGAGCTTCCAAGACATATGCCATTTTTGTACACTACGGAAGCATGTTATCATTTCTGTCACTGCTTCCTCAAGTTATTTTCTGTCTACTTATAGCCTTCTGCCATTTCAGTAAACTATTTGTAATAGATACTGCCTCCTTTTGTTGCTTGTTAAACTGATGACTGACTTCCTGTCGCAGATTATTAGTAGAGAATCTGATAAGAGATTATCTGAAGAGATCTTCTGCAGAATTGGATTATTTCTACAAGGGAACTATTTCTGTACTTTCCTTGTATCTCGAAAGAGATACTGGCTACCTGACTCTCCCTTTTCCCTTGAGAGCTCTTTCCTCTTTTGGTAGCAACTTTGGTTTTCTCCATGGAAGGAAGTCAACTATTTCCTTTGGTTGGTTGGTTGGCACTGCCCCAAGTTTTAAGTCCTAGGTAGTATTTTTGGGCATTGCTTTTATTAAATGTCCTAATGTGTACAAAAATTAACTGTTGATGCTACACCAAAATGAAAAGCTTTTGCACAGCAAAGGAAACCATAAAAACGAAAAGGCATCCTACTGAATAAGAAAGATACTTGCAAATGATATATTTAATAAGAGGTTAATATTAAAAATATATAAATAACTCCTACCACTCAATATCAAGTAATCCCATTAAAAGTAGTCAGAGAACGTGGATAGACATTTTTCCAAAGAAGACATGTAGATGGCCATCAGATACATGAAAAGATGTTCAACATCACTAATCATCAAGGAAATGAAATCAAAACCACAATGATATATCATCTTGCATCACTCAAAATAGGTATTATCGAAAAAACAAGAAATAAGTGTTGGCAAGAATGTGGAAACAAAGGAACGTTTGTGCACTTTCTGGGAATGTAAATGGGTGCAACCACTGTGGAAAGCAATATGAGGTTTTCTAAAAAAATTAAAAATAGAAATATGATCTAATTCCACCAAGGGATATTTGCCCCCCAAAGCCCCCCTAATTCAAAAAGATGTCTGCACACTTATGTCATTGCAACATTAGTTACAATAGCCAAGGTATGGAAGCAACCCAAGTGTCCATTAGTAGATGAATGGCTTAAGAAGGTACAGTATATAGGGCGCCTGGGTGGCTCAGTTGGTTGGGCGACTGCCTTTGGCTCAGGTCATGGTCCTGGAGACCCAGGATCGAGTCCCATATAGGGCTCCCTGCTCAGCGGGAAGCCTGCTTCTTCCTCTCTCACTTCCCCTGCTTGTGTTCCCTCTCTGGCTGTGTTTCTCTCTGTCAAATAAATAAAATCTTAAAAAAAAAAAAGATACTATACACACACACACACACACACACACACACACACAATGGAATATTAGTCAACCATAAAAACTGAGATCTTACCATTGTTACAACATGGGTATACCTAGACATTATTATGCAAGTGAAATAAGAGAAAAACAATATAATATGATTTTCGTTATATGTAGAATCTAAAAAACAAATGAACGAACAAATGGGAATAATGCAGAGAGCAAACTGATGGTTGCCAGAGGGGAGGAGGCTGGAGGGAAGGGCGAAATAAGTAAAGGGGATTAAAAGGTACAAACTTCCAGTTACAAATAACTCACAGAGATGAAAACTACAGCATAAGGAATATAGTCAATGTTATTGTAATAACATTGTATGGTGACAGATGGTAACTATATTTATTGTGGTGAGCATTGTGTAATGTATAGAATTGTTGAATCACTATCTTGTGCACCTGAAACTAATATTGTATGTCAACTGTACTTCAATACTAAGAACTTTTTAAAAAGCATATAGTGTATAGGAATGGCTTATAAACTCTAAAATGAAGGTGCCAGTGAGATGACTTCGGGTTTTTAGGTACACATAAGTTCATCCATTTTTCCAGGAACAAAATTTGTAAATATCAGGTTATAATATTACTGCTACAAGGAATTATATATGTATACTATCCAAATATACGTATACTATCCAAAATACCTTAGATAACTCTACTATATTGCCAGACTTATTTGGATATTCTGAGTGGTTCCCTTTAATTACACAATATAGGTGAAAAGTACATTGGATTCTACAACGGTGCACTGAAAGTTACCAAAGTAAAAGAGAAAGAGGTGAGAGCAGGGGTAAAACACTTGGAGGAAGAGGAGGCTACCTTAAACAGAAACATGAGGTCAGTATGAATATACAGGGATGATTTTTAGATTTGAGGCAGTATTTCCATCCTTCAGTATTGTACCCTTTTATAAATTGTAACTTCGTTCTTGTGCTTTTTTCATGTATGGGACTTAGTTTGATATACTGATCTTATGATCACCAGTGTATATTGATCTGTAAATATGAAGATGCAGGTTTAAATGGTATCTGTAGTAACTAAAATTCATAGAATTAAAATATTTCAGATTGGTCTTTACAATCATTTTGAAGATTATAGATAATCTGCATATTCCTGTGCTTTTTTTAGACATAAAATTTTGCCTGAGATTTCTAAGCATTTCAGTGCTTGTGCCTACAATTCTTATTCACATTTGCACACTGAATGTGAAGGAAACAAAATACAACAACAAAGCTGCAGTTTGTAAGTGGCATGCTATTAGGACATAAACTAGGAAACGTGGAACACTATACAGCAAAAAATAGGTTATCTATATTTCTCCCACCAAGAAATCATCCTATTAACATTTTGGCACATTTCCTTCCAGTTTCAATTTTTTTGACATTTTCCTTAATTTTTCTTTTTTTGATCTATCGTGACACTTTTGTGGGTTATTTTTTAGTCATTTAAAATTTGGGCAGAACATGGGGGCACTGGGTTGCTCAGTCAGTTAAGCATCCAACTCTTGATTTGGGTTCAGGTCATGATGTCAGAATCATGAGATGAAGCCCCATGTTCAGCTCTGGGCTCAGCAAGGTATTCTCTCATTCCTTCTCCCTCTTCATTTATTTATTTTCAAAGATTTATTTATTCATTTATTTTAGAGGGGAGAGAGAGCATGAGTGAATGAGTGAAGGGTAGGGAGAGAGAATCTTCAAGCAGACTCCCCACTGAGCACAGAGCCAGACATGGGGCTAGATCTCATGACCCATTGGGTCATGACCTGAGCTGAAACCAAGAGTTGGATGTCTAACCAAATGAGCCACCCGGGAGCCCCTAAAACAAATACATCTTTAAAAAAAAAAAAATAGAATAAAACTTAGGTAAAATCAGTGAAAGAGGACAAAACTTGATGTATGAAATTATTAAAAATTTTAATCAATATTCTATACTACTGTTTTAAAAATGGAACTTGAATTTGGAAATAGGACTATAGAGCCCCTCCTCAATTATATACTCTCTTGCCTTTTAATCAATATATTTTATGAATAATTTGATAATCCTGAGACCAATGAAAATGAAGAGACTCAGAGCCTGTTGTTTTTCACTTTATTGATACTAATATATTTTAGAAGGTTTTGAAATTCTTATTATAATAGTTACTTTTTAGATACTCATAAATACGTTTGCACCATAATATGTGTCTCTCAGAATCTTTTAGTTGACTTCTTGGCTTTCTCATAACATTCTTCCACCCTTTTTATATGATTAACTTTTGTTTGGATTAGTTCTTCTCTCTTGGAAAACCTTGCATAGAAGGATAGACCCCATCCAGAATTTGATTCTGATGTTGGGAATGATGATACCACAAATATACCAAGCAGGTTTGGAAAAGTTTATGCACTCAGTGAAGCTCTCTGGGGAGAGCATAGCTGGCTCCTAACCTGATTTGAAAATGCCTTCAGAGAGCAGGGAAAGAAGACAGACTTGGGGTTATCCTGGTGGTTAAGGGGTGGAGTTCCCATGCCCGAGTCCAGCTTGGCGTGGTCTGAATTTACACCAAAATAGGGGACATTTGGACTTTATCATCTTGCTCAGAAGTGGAACAAGGAGGATAGGGGAATGTCGGGCTTGAAAGCTATTAATAGTCAAACATCAAAATTGACATCAGACTTTCTATGCTGAATCGGTCTTCCTAACCACTTTTTGTAAATAATTTTGAAAAATCTGTTCTTCCTAGCATTTTCCAGAATGATAATAATGTAATACTGATGACAGCAAACACTTACACCTACTATGTACTAGACACTGTAATGAGTGCTCTAAACCTATTAGTTCATTTAAACTTCATAATAAATCTGTTCAGTAGGCAGTATTATTTTCATGCTACAGATGAAAAACCTGCAGAACAGAGAGGTTAGGTGATTTTTCCAAGTTCATATAGCCAGTAAGATGGCAGACACAGGATTTAAAAACAAGTTAAGACATATTGCCAGAGGGGCACCTGGGTGACTCAGTCGATAAGCATCTGCCTTTAGCTCAGGTCATGATCCTGGAGTCCTGGGATCGAGCCCCTCATTGGACTTCCTGCTTGGCGGGAAGCCTGCTTCTCTCTCTCTCACTCCCTCTGCTTGTGTTCCCTCTGTAGTTGTGTTTCTCTCTGTCAAATAAATACATAAAATCTTAAAAAAAAACAAACCAAAAACATATTGCCAGAGTCTGGCTCCGGCTGAACCAGGAGTTCCCGAAGGAATGAGAGAGGCGAATAAGAGAGGAGAGAGCCTCGAAGATTCTTTCTGATCGTCTGCCAGGCATCTCTCACTTGCCAGTTTTCAGTGTCTTTATTTATAGGCAACAAGTTAGAGATTCTCATAAAGGAAAAAAATCTTTTACAGGAAATGATTTTTGACTATGTAGTGTCTTTATCAGTGAGATGTAGTGTTTTAGACGAAACATAGTGCTTTAACCAGTGAAACATGTTTTTGTAAGTGCACATATCTGCAATTTATGTCAACTCCCTCAACCGAAACCAGGACGTTGATCAGTAAGGTTTTTTATGATTTCTTACATCTAGTTCCTAGATAAGATAGGGTACATTAATCATACGGTGTTTTTAAGCAGTCTTACAGAAAAGTAAGCCATTAAAAGGTTTAGATGAGTTATAAAGTTTTGGCTACATTATTAATACAGTGGCTAGAATTTAGTCTGTCTGGCATCAAGGAGAAAGATAACTTATTTTGCAAAGGTAAAAGCACTTGTCCAAGCTTCTTTTCCATGACTGTGTGCAGAAGTTTTTATTTTCAGATCATTTGTGTGCATGGCAATGTTCTTGTTAGTACAATTTTATTTCTTATATTGAACCCTTTATTTAACCATTTAAGAGCCTTTACAGTCTACTCCACAGAGCTGCAGGAAATTTAAAGGGAAAGTACACAATTACACTCTTAAGGGCGGTAAGGGAGTCTAGGTTTGTCCTAAAGCCTCCGAGGCCCTGTCCAGAGTAATGTGCTTTACTTTTAGGATAAGGACCAATTAGTAGAAAGAAGAGAAGACAGTTTCGCACCATTGGCAGGAACGAGGCTCAGACTGCCCTTCCTTCACTGTGACCACGTCAGGCCATTGGGTTTTTTTTTTACAGTGGCAAGAGCTGTGCTTCTACTGCTACCTTCTCACTGAGACTTATGGAAGTCAGTGAGTTTTCCCGTGAGTCCGGAGCTGTGCTCAGACGGCCATCTTCCCCACAGTGACTCCATCAGCTTGTGAGACAGGTGATGTCACGTGGCTCCCAACAATGGATTGCCTTTAATTCTCCTTTCTATTCCTTTGCAGTGACTGCTGATATTCCATTGTAAGTAAAAGGGTTTTGAGAATGATGAGGTGTTTTGAATCACTTCCAGTTTTTCTGTATGAGTTGGGGCAACTTTTGGGTCCTAGGAAATGCTCTTCCAAGGGAACCTATATTCTACTATGTAATTGAAAAACTTAGCAGTGTACCATTCCTATTGAGTGGTCTAATACAGCTATAATTTTGCCAGTTTTCCACTGTGTGTTAGTATTTTATAGCGATCTCTCTTATTTAAAAAATTTATTTAGGGGTGTCTGGGTGGCGCAGTCAGTTGAGCATCTGACTTTTCATTTGGCTCAGATCATGATCTCAGGGTTGTGAAATTGAGCCCCATGTTTGGCTCCACGCTGGATGCAGAGTCTGCTTGGAACTCTCTCTCCCTCTTCCTCTGTCCCTCCTCTCTTCTCTCTCTAATAAATAAATAAATCTTTAAAAAAGAAACATGGAAGAGGAAATACAACTACCTACTTCTTTAATTAATTTGTACTATCCTTGAGTTGGTAATTTATGGAAGGAAACAACTGGTATGATCTTTTATCTTCTTAGTTACATGATTTTCTTACTGATCCCTTTCTTTTCTTTTAAATGTTTAGCTGACTGTTGTCTAAATATCACTCTTGGGAAGTTTGTTACTTTTAGCTCTGTGATTTAAGACATATATTTGATAAGAAAATTGGCTGATAATAGAAAGCTTTTAAATGGTAAGTATATAACAGAGACTTTTAAAATAATAACTTCTCTAAACTTGCTATGAAAATAAATCTAATTATGAAGTGCTTTGAGAACTTAAGCGTTACTGAAAACAGTTGACTGCTTTTAGGGGAGAATTTTATTTTAGCTTTTTGGGCTGCCTTGAAATAGCTTTTGTTTCAGTGCTCTTCTAAAGTCATATAAACTATATGTGGCTAATTCCTTTTGTTTTTTAATCTATTACAACGCATACATTTCTTACACAAGAAATGTATTTTCAGTGAAGGAAACTATTTTTTCTTTGATGTTTTGTTTTGTGTAATTTTAGTTTGTTCAGATGATTTTTTTTTCTTACAGTGTGAGATAAGATTCTTTTTTTTCCTCTATGAGTTGTCCAGTTGACCCAACACTATTACATTACCTTGGTCCTTGTGCTGAGAAATCAGATGGATATATATGTATGGGTATGTTTTTGGACTATCCATTTTGTTCCAGCGATCAATGTATCTGTTCTTACACCAATACTGCACAGTCTTAATAACTGTAGCTTTATAGCAAGTTTTTTTTTAAAAAGATGTATTTTTATTTATTTTAGATATGGGGTGGGGGAGGGGCAGAAGGTATGGGAGAGAGCCCATGACCTGAGCTGAAACCAGGAGTCAAGATGCTTTAACCAACTGTACCACTCAGGCACCCCACTTTATTGCAAGTTTTGAAATCAGGTAGTATAAATCCTTCAACTTTGTATTTTTTCCAAATTGCTTGGGTATTCTGGGTCCTTTCCATTTTCATTTCCATATGAACTTTAGAATTTGCCAATTATTAGTTTTCCAAGTAACTATTTCTCCTTTATTTTTTAAACAGTTTTTAAAATTGTGGTAAAATATACATATTGATCATCTTAACCATTTGTAAATGTACAACTCGGTGGCATTAATTACATCCACAGTGTACTCATCACTACTATTTATACACAAAAGGTTTTTATCATCTCCAACCTTTTATTGTCAACATAAACTGTATTCCCATTAAACAATGACTCCTCCTTTCGTCCTTCCCCATGCCCCAGTGTAACTTTATTCTGCCGTTTGTCTCTATGATTGCTCATTCTAGCTACCTCATATAAGTAGAATCATACAATATTTGTCCTTTGTGTCTTGTGTATTTTAGTTAGCATAATTTCTTCAAGGTCCATCCATGTTTTCATTCACCTTTATGGCTGAAGAGTATTCCTTTGTGTATACATATTACACAGTTTATTTATCCATTTATTCATTGATGGATGCTTGGGCTGCTTCCATAATTTGACTACTGTAAATAATGTTACAATAAAGATAGAGGTGCATATATCCTTTCAAATTAGTGTTTTTGTATTCTTTGAATAATTACCTAGTACTGAAATTACTGGATCATGTGGTAGTTCTATTTTTTAATTTTTTAAAGAACCTCTGTAATGTCTTCGACAGTAGCTACACCAGTTTGCATTCCCTCCAGAAGTGCAAGAGGGTTCCTTTATTCTCTACGTCTCCACCAAACACTTGTTTCTTGTGGTTTTGATTTTAGTCGTCTGACAGGTATGAGGTGATATCTCATTGTGGTTTTCATCTGCATTTCCCTGATGATGAGTGATGTTGAGCATCTTTTCGTGTGTCAGCCATCTGGATAGTTCTTTGGAGAAATGTCTGTTTATGTCTTCTGCCCATTTTTAAACTGGATTTTTTTGGGGCGCCTGGGTGGCTCGGTTGATTAGGCGACTGCCTTCGGCTCAGGTCATGATCCCGGAGACCCGGGATCGAGTCCCACATCGGGCTCCCTGCTCGGTGGGGAGCCTGCTTCTCCCTCTCTCACGTCCTCTGCTTGTGTTCCCTCTCTGGCTGTGTTTCTCTCTGTCAGATAAATAAATAAATCTTTAAAAAAAAAAAAAAACTGGATTTTTTTTTTTTTTTTTTTGGTGTTGAGCTCTTTAAGTTCTTTGTATATTTTAGACACTAACTCTTTTCTTGGCTATGTCATTTGCAGATATCTTCTCCCATTCACTATGTTGTCTTTTTGTTTAGTTGATGGTTCCTTTTGTTGTATAGGAGCATTTTATTTTGATGTAGTTCCAATGGTTTATTTTTGTTTTTGTTTCCCTTGCCTTGGGAGACATATCTAGAAAGATGTTATGGCCGATGTCAGAGAAATTACTGCCTTTGTTCTCCTCTAGGATTTTTATGACCTCAGGTCTCACATTTAGGTCTTTAATCACATTTGAGTTTATTTTTGTGTATGGTGTAAGAAAGTGGTCCAGTTTCATTCTTTTGCATGTAGTTGTCCACTTTTCCCAATACCATTTGTTGAAGAGACTTTTCCCACTATATATTCTTTCCTTTTTTGTCAGAGATTAATTGACCATATAATTGTAGGTTTGTTTCTAGGCTTTTTACTCTGTTCCATTGAACTGTGTGTCAGTTTTTGTTTCAGTACAATGCTATTTTGATTACTGCAGTTTTGTGATACTACTTGAAACATGGAATAATGATTTCTCCAGCTTTGTTTTTCTTTTTCAAGATTGCTTTTGCTATGAGAAATCTTTTGTAGTTCCTTAGAAATTTTAGATTATTTGTTCTTAGTCTCTGAAAAACACTGTTAATATTTTGATAGAGATTGCATTAAATGTATAGATTGCTTTGGGTAGTATGGACCGGTGAACAATGTTTGTTGTTTCAGTCCATGAGTAGGGCATATCTTTCCATTTGTTTGTGCTGTCTTCAGTTCCTTTCATCAGTGTTTTATAGCCTTCAGAGCACAGGTCTTTCACCTCCTTGGTTAAATTTATTCCTTGGTATTTGATTATTTTTGTTGCAATTGTAAATGAGATTGTTTTCTTAATTTCTCTTCTGCTTTGTAGTGTATAGAAATGCAACAGCTTTCTGAACACTGATTTTGTATCATGTGACCTTACTGAATTCATTTATCAGTTCTAGTAAGTTTTTTTTTTCTTCTTGGTGGAGTCTTTCTGGTTTTCTATATATGGAATCATCTCATCTTCAAATAGTGAGTTTTCTGATTACTGTGGCTAGGCCCAGTACTATGTTGAATAAAAAGTGAGAGTGGACGTCCTTGTCTCATTCCTGACCTTAGGGTAAAAGCTCTTAGCTTTTCACCATTGATTATGATGTTAGCTGTCCAGTTGAACATTTTCAATCTCACTGTGATCCCTAAACTCACCGATCCTTCCATATTCTCTCTCTCTCGCTCGCTCTCTTTTTGCTCTTCTTTCTGCCTAGTTTAGATTCCATGTTACATTATTTAACTTATTCTTTCTTGATTATGTGCTTAACTCTCTTGTCTCTCTCCCCCTCTTAAAATCTTCATCCTGAGTAAATTGCTACCTACTTTCCCTGTTTGGACATAGGAGATTATGCCTTCTCACTTCCGTTAAAATTTTTTAAATTAAGTTTATTTATGTGGGTAACCTCTACACCCAACATGGGGCTTAAACTCAGGACTGCAAGATCAAGAGTCACATGCTCTTCCAAATTAGTAAGCCAGGCACTCCAAACCTTCTCACTTTTGAAGGATAATTTCCCTTGATGTGGAATTTGGGGTTGGTGTTTTTGTTATTGTTTCTCTCTATTGTAACTCTGTTCTCTTCATGCTTGCATGGTTTTTGATAAAAAATCTGATATAATTAATATCCTTGTTTTGCTATAGGTAAGGTATAGGTAAGTATTCTCTTACTCTGGGTGCTTTCAAAATATTCTCTTTATCCTTGATTTTCTGCAGGTTGAATATGACATACCTAGATGTGTATGTTTTTAGTATTTATCCTGCTTCTAGTTCTCTACATTTCCTCAGTCTGTGGTTTGGTGTCTGTCATTAATTTCAGACAATTCTCAGCTATTATTACTTCAGATATTTCTTCTGTTCTTTTTTCTCTCCTTAGCACTTCCAATAAACATATATTATATCGTCTATAATTGTCTCATAGTTTTCGGACATTCTGTTGTGTTTTTTTTTAATTCATTTTGTCTCTTTTCATTTTAGTTGATAGGTTTCTATTGATCAGTTATCAAGCTTCTGATTCTTTCCTTGGCCTTGTACTAACAAGTCTATTTATTCATTTTTTATTTCTCTCTCTCTCTCTCTAAGATTTTATTTTTTATTATTTATGAGAGAGAGAAAGAGAGAGGGAGATGGTGAGGGAGGGCATGAGTTGGAGCAGGGGGCCCAGTGTGGGGCTCAATCTCAGGACTCTGGGATCATGACCTGAGCAGAAGGCAGACACTTAACTTACGGAGCCACCCAGGCGTCCCTTTTCTTCACTTCTTTCACAGTGTTTTTGGATTTCTAGAATTTTAAAAAATTCTTTCTTAGCATTTCCATCTACCTACTTACATTATCTATCCTTGTATGTTATCTACTTTTTCCGTTATGGCTTTTAGCATATTAATTATAGTTATTCTAAATTTCGATCTAATTATCCCCAAATCCCTGACATATCAGACTCCAGTTCTGATGCTTCCTTTATCCATCTTCCTTTATATCTTTATATATATATATATATATATATATATTTATTGTTACTAAAATTTTTTTTCCAGTGTTTCAAGATTCATTCCCCATTCCCCATACCCAGTGCTCCACGCTTTAGGTGTCCCCAGTACCCACCACCAGGCTCTCCCATCCCTCTACCCCCCTCCCTCCAAGTCCCTCAGTTTGTTTCT
The DNA here is from genome assembly GCA_004023965.1 of Spilogale gracilis. Lineage (NCBI taxonomy): Eukaryota > Metazoa > Chordata > Mammalia > Carnivora > Mephitidae > Spilogale > Spilogale gracilis. Next base: position 64,092 of record PITA01011967.1, read on the forward strand.
GTGTCCAAAGTCTCTGTTGTTTCGTTTCCCTCCCTAGATTACCCTAGTTCTCATTTACTTTCCTTCTGCCACTGTCCTCCAGTTTGCCTCTCATGCACCGCAAGTAAGTGAGACCATGCGATACTTGACTTTCTCTTCTTGGCTTATTTCACTCAGCATAATCTCTTCCAGTCCAGTCCATGTTGCTACAAAAGTTGGGTATTCATCCTTTCTGACGGAGGCATAGTATTCCATTGTATATATGTACCACATCTTC
>PITA01011968.1:0-64348 GCA_004023965.1 Spilogale gracilis
ACTCAACCACAAGAGGAAAGTTGGCAAGAACTCAAATACATGGAGGCTAAAGAGCATCCTATTGAAGAATGAATGAGTCAACCAGGAAATTAAAGAATTTAAAAAATTCATGGAAACAAATAAAAATGAAAACACAACTGTTCTAAATCTTTGGGACACAACAAAGGTGGTCCTGAGAGGAAAGTATATAGCAATACAAGTCTCTTTCAAGAATCAAGAAAGAGGGGTGCCTGGGTGGTTCAGTTGGTTAAGCAACTGCTTTTGGCTCAGGTCATGATCCTGGAGATCCAGGATTGAGTCCCACATCGGGCTCCCTGCTCGGCGGGAAGCCTGCTTCTCCCTCTCTCAGTCCCTCTGCTTGTGTTCCCTTTCTCACTGTGTTTCTCTCTGTCAAATAAATAAATAAATCTTTAAAAAAAAAAAAAAGAATCAAGAAAGGTCTCAAATATACAGCCTAACCCTACACCTAAAGGAGCTGGAGAAAGAACAGCAAAGAAAGCTTAAACCCAACAGGAGAAGAGAAATAATAAAGATCAGAACATAAATCAATAAAATAGAAACAGTAGAACAAATCAATGAAACTAGGAGCCAGTTCTTTGAATTAATTAATAAGATTGGTAAACCCCTGGCCATACTTATCAAAAAGAAAAGAGAAAGGGCATAAATTAGTGAAATTATAAATGAAAGAGGAACATAACACCAAAGAAATACAAATAATCATAAGTACATATTACAAGCAACTATACACCAGCAAATATGACAATCTGGAAGAAATGGATGCATTCCTAGAGACACATAAACTACCAAAATTGAACCACAAAGAAATAGAAAACCTGAACAGACCCATAGCCAGTAAGGAAATTGAAGCAGTCACCAAAAATCTCCCAACAAACAAGAGCCCAGGGCCAGATGCTTCCCAGGAGAATTCTACCAAACATTTAAAGAAGAATTAATAGCTATTCTCCTGAAACTTTACCAAAAAATAGAAATGAAAGGAAAACACCCAAACTCTTTTGATAAGACCAGCATTACCTTGATCCCAAAACCAGACAAAGACCCCATCAAAAAGAAGAATTACAGACCAATATCCTTGATGAACACAGATGCAAAAATTCTCACCAGAATACTAGCCAATAGGATCCAACAGTACTTTAAAAGAATTATTTACCACGACCAAGTGGGATTTATTCCTGGGCTACAAGTTTGGTTTAATATCCACAAATCAATCAGATATTTGCAACTGACATATCAGTACATTAATAAAATAAAAGAAAGAACAAGAACCATGTTATCCTCTCAGTAGATGCTGAAAAAGCATTTGACAAAGTACAGCATCCTTTTTTGATCAAAACTCTTCACAGTGTAGGGATAGAGGGTACATACCTCAATATCATCAAAACCATCTATGAAAAACCCACAGCAAATATCATTCCCAATGGGGAAAAACTGAGAAATTTTCCCCTGAGGTCAAGAAGACAACAGGGCTGTCCACTATCAGCACTGCTATTCAACATAGTACTAGAAGTCCTAGTTTCAGCATTCAGACAACAACAACAAAATAAATAAATAAAAGGCATTCACATTGGCAAAGAAGAAGCCAAACTCTCACTCTTTGCAGATGATATGATACTTTATGTGGAAAACCCAAAAGACTTTATTCCAAAACTGCTAGAACTCATATAGGAATTCAGCAAAGTGTCAAGATATAAAATCAATACAAAGAAATCAGCTGCATTTCTATACACCAACAGCAAGACAGAAGAGAAATTAAAGAGTCAATCCCATTTACAGTTGCACCCAAAACCGTTAGATACCTAGGAATAAAACTAAACAAAGAGGCAAAGAATCTGTACTCAGAAAACTATAAAGCACTCATGAAAGAAATTGAGGAAGACATAAAGAAATAGATAAATGTTCCATGCTCATAGATTGGAAGAACAAATATTGTGAAAATGTCTATGCTACCTAAAGCAATCTACACATTTACTTCAATCCCTATCAAAATACCATCAATTTTTTTCAAAGAAATGGAACAAAGAATCCCAAAATTTATATGGAACCAGAAAATAAAATAGTCAGAGGAATGTTAAAAAAGAAAACTAAGGTTGGCAGCATCACAATTCCAGAGTGCAAGCTCTATTACAAAGCTATAATTATCAAGACAGTATGGTATTGGCACAAAAACAGACACATAGATCAATGGAACAAAATATAGAGCCCAGAAATGGACCCTCAACTCTATGGTCAACCCCTTTTTGACAAATCAGGAAAGAATGTCCAATGGAAAATAGTCTCTTCAACAAATGGTGCTGGGAAAATTGGACAGCCACATGCAGAAGAATGAAACTCAACCATTTCCTTACACCACACACGAAAATAGACTCAAAATGGATGAAAGACCTCAATGTGAGACAGGAATCCATCAAAATCCTTGACAAGAACACAGGCAGCAAACTCTTTGATCTCAGCCACAGCAACTTCTTCCTAGAAACATCACCAAAGGCAAGGGAAGCAAGGGCAAAAATGAACTGTTGGGACTACATCAAGATCAAAAGCTTTTGCACAGCAAAAGAAACAGTTAACAAAACCAAAGACAATTGACAGAATGGGAGAAAATATTTGCAAATGACACATCAGAGAAAGAGCTTGTATCCAAAATCTGTAAAGAGCTTATCAAACTCAACACCCAAAAGACAAATAATCCAAATAAGAAATGGGCAGAAGACATGAAAAGACGTGTCTCCAAAGAAGACATCCAAATGGCCAAAAGATACATGAAAAAGTGCTCAACATCACTTGGCATCATCAAAACCACAGTGAGATACCACCTCACACCAGTCAAAATGGCTAAAATTAACAAGTCAGGAAATGATAGATGTTGGCTATGATGTGGGGAAAGGGAAACCCTCCTATACTCTTGGTGGGAATGCAAGCTGGTGCAGCCACTCTGAAAAGCAATATGGAGGTTCCTCAAAAGGTTGAAAATAGAGGTACCCTATGACCTAGCAATTGCACTACTGAGTATTTACCCTAAAGATACAAATGTAGTGATTGAAGGGGCAAATGCATTGGAATGTTTATAGTAGCAAAGTCCACAATAGCCAATCTATGGAAAGAACCTAAATGTCCATCAACAGATGAATGGATAAAGAAGATATAGTACACATGTACACACACGTGTACACACACACACACACACACACACACACACACACACACACACACACTGGAATACTATGTAGCCATCAAAAAGATTGAACTCTTGTCATTTGCAATGACATGTATGGAACTAGAGGGCATTATGTTAAGCAAAACAAGTCAATCAGAGAATGACAATTATCATATGATCTCTCTGATATGAGGAATTTGAGAGGCAGGCTGGGAAGTCAAGGGGGGTAAGGAGGGAAAAAATTGGAACAAGATGGGACTGGGGAGGGAGACAAACCATAAGAGACTCTTAATCTCAGGAAACAAACTGAGGGTTGCTGAGGGATTGTGGGGGAGTGATAGGGTAGCTTGTTTATGGAAAAAATAAAAATTTTAAAATAAAATAATATAAAATAAAATAAACCAGAATTTCAAGGAAGCTATAGTAGAGCATTAAACCAAGCCCAAGACCCTTTGAGCTGTGGGGGCTCTGTGTGATTGCACAGGTTGCCTGTCCAGGGAACTGGCTCTGCCTAGAAGCATCTTGTCGTGTTTTCACTCTTGGAGAAACAGGACTTGTTTCTTATTATGGAAACCAGTGAATTTCTTATGTATGACCTTGAGTTTCAACTTGGGAATTCCCAGGGAGGCCTACTTGGAACAGCTCTGTTTCCTTTTCTAGGGTGATTTTGATGTATAAATCAACTCTATTTGCATTCTCCTCTTAGCATTATACGTTCACACATCTTAACAGGAATCAAAATTCTCCATAAATGTAAGTACATTTGAAGATGGTCTGAAATGAAAAATATAAGGTTGCCATAATAGCTATCTATCTCTGAGGAAGGAAGGAAGTGATGAGAATTTTGGAGAATGTGGAGGAGGAGCTTTAACTCTATATTTCATTGCCAAGTATAAAGACAATTAAATTTCAATAAAGCTGAGTAGTAAGTACACATATACTGATATATTAAACTCTGTAAACTTCTGTATTTGCCACATTTTACAATAAAAGCATTTCCAAAGAACCCAAACCAAAGAGATTATAATCTGTAAATTTAGTTTGGGGGAGTTAAGACAATATAAATTCCAGTTATGTCATGTGGTATGGCTGCATAACCTTGAACATATTACTTTAACTCCCCGTGTTTCCATTCTCTTCTTATGAATTAAGAAGGTTGAATGTATAATCTTGAAGGTAATTTGGGGGTTATTAATTTTTGCTTCTATGAAACAAAAAATATAAGTAGAATATAATTTGAAATGAATTATAATTTAGGAATATAGATTCAATCAGTGTAATTGATTGTGAACTGATGGGGCAATGTGATAAAAAATCTTAACGTCCAACTGAAAAGATTTCTCAGATACATAGATAGTTTTCCTTCTCTGATCTTCACTTTTAAGAATAGTTTTAGCAATTTTCACAGTCATTTGGTCAAAATATTGCCTATTTAACACAGAATTGAAATCTCAAATGCCTATAGGTAAGGCATATAGATAACTGGATAAAACATGTCAGTGTAACCCAAGGGAGTAGTAAGGACTGTGACAAATTGGAAAGAGGGTATCGTGTCTAATTGGGCAGTCACAAGTCCCCTCCAGTTTATTATTCCTCTGTGCCAGTGAGCCCAATATTGACAAAGCTCTCCATTTATTGGGAGAAGATGGAAACCTGGACTTTTATGATATTAATCCTGGGTTTGTTTGTTTGTTTGTTTGTTTTTGGCAGCTAATCCAAATCTTTTTTTTTTTTAAGTGTATTGTTTGACAGGTAAAAATATCAAAGGGCTTGATTTAATTCATGGTTCTAGTGCTTTGCTGGCCTAAGACTTCTGGGCTAAATTGTATTTATTGGTATTCATGCTCAGTTTTGAGATTTTTAGTAATATTACTTTTGTGCCTGGATTATTGTGGCCATAATCTACTGCTTTCCAGTGATCACCCCACCTTTAGCTTTTTTTTTGATGATGTCAGCTCCTGGCTCACATACTCTCCATACACTTAAATCTTAACTCTTAGTGATTTCCATAAATGCATATACAATCCTTTCATGGGCTGGCTGCTTGTCTGCTTAATGTCTCTCTCCCACTGATCTTGGATTTGCTCTACCTCAGCCTCCTCACTCCACAAGTCAAACTATAGACCTTGTCAAGATTGTTATCTACAACCAAGCCATAATCCACTCTGATCAGCACCTTTCATCTTTCCACATTATTCTCTCTACCTGACAGCTGGTTCCCGTGATCTTTTGACCCCTCAAGGCACTACTAATCAATTGATCATTCTACCTTTTCACAATTCCTCATATGTCAATATCATCTCTTCCTTCTATCTGGCTTAAAATTCAAAGTCGTTATTTATAGTCACTTGCTTGCACATATCAAATCCCTTGCCCATTGCTCACTTCATCTTACCTGTGGGCAAAACCACAAGCCCGACAATCCAGTATTTCTCCACTATTTCACATCTGCATCTCAGCTGGAGGTGCCTAGGGTAAAACATTCACTCCTGCTGACAGAAGTCACCTTAAATTGCTGACTAAAAACCTCCAGTAGGGCCTTAATGCTGCCAGACCATTGTCCTATCTTTCTCTACTTGTCACGGGCAATGTAGAAAGATACAAAGAAAGAAAAGTTATGAGCAAAATGGATAACCTTCTAAGGGCATGGCTAGGGAATTAGCATCCATGCAGGAAGTGCACTAGTCTTATATTCATTCAGGAAGAGGTTCAAGATTTGTGAAAGGTCTAAAGACTAAGCAAGGTGAAAATGCAGTAGAAAGTTCTAGTGCAGCTCTTGAACATGCTTTGTTCAGTGCATGGTTCAATGCTTATTGGACTCTGAACACCAAAGCAGTAATGAGGAGACACAGAAGCACTAGGATGTTCTGTGGGAGCCCTGGAGAGAGCATCAGTGTGTGTGTGTGTGTCCCTGTGTGTGTGTGCTGGGGGATGGGCTGGTGCTTAACTGCCTGTGCTAATTTTTAATGTTTAATGAAACTGATCTTTTTGAGAAAAGTTCTCTGAAACAACGTTCACCCATTCAAACCTGGGAAAATTCAAACTTGGCTTTAAACCTGTGTAGGAACAAATCACACTTCAATTCCGTTAGAACTGCATCAAGGAAATACACATGAAAAGCCCTTCTAACACTTTAAAGTTATAAACAAATGGATTCAGAAATAGCCTTCGAAACCTAACTTGCTTTATATTTTTAAAAGGAAAAATTTTAAAATTAAATAACTTCAGTGGTAACAAACCATTCCCTTTTGAGTTATGCTTTGTCACTTCTTACAAGTCTTTTCATAACATTAGACTAAGAATCTTGAGGAAAGAAATGATATCTTTTGTCTTTGTATTTCTAATATCAAAGTGAGCCCTTAGGAAAACATATGTCAATTCAAAGAATCATTGATGATTGATGATTGCACAGGTATCATTAGATTCTAACACAACAAGAATGTACATATTTTTAGATTACAGCTAGAAACTTTTTTCTTAGAGGATTTTATTTATTTGTTTGACAGAGAGAAACACAGCTAGAGAGGGAGTACAAGCAGGGGGAGTGAGAGAGGGAGAAGCAGAGCAAGGAGCCCGATGTGGGGCTCGATCCCAGGACTCAGGGATCATGACGTGAGCCGAAGGCAGACGCTTAATGACTGAGCCAACCAGGCGCCCCTGTGGCTAGAAACTTTTAAAACCTTAGAAGGTATTCAAGTACAAGCATGGAGAAATCATGTTTTGATGTTCTTTTGCAGTTAACTAAAATTCTGCTCTTCTCTTAGCATTTTGGTTAATTAAAAAATTGTATTGTGTTTTGAATTAACTTTTGGGAGTTGAATAGTTGGAAATATGCTATTCATCATCTTCAGTGTGGTTCCAAAATTAACATTAAAGATTAAAGGAATAAAAACCAAAGTATTCAATGTCCTTTTAGACACTGGGAATTGTTTATGCCAAGCATGTGCCTACTCTTTTTTACTCACATAGCTTCATTTCTGAATTAACCCCTTTCATCTTTTATTATCTTACTTTTCCACAGGACTGTGACATAACCACGGTAGAGGCAGATCTGAGAAATAAGTGATGCAATTGCCTGAGCTTAGGCAACATAACACACACAGAACTTCCCTGTTGCCTCAATTTCTTCATTTGTAACTTCAGTTCAATTTTTGAGTGCCTCGTATAGTGCAGTAGCTGGGCTTGGATATTCACAAAGGTTGTCTGATTTCATCCTCATAAGAATTCTGTAAGGTAGTGCTTATGTTCATTTTATAGAAGAGAAAACTGGGGATCATGGAGGTGAAGTTATTTTATCAAAGTCAGATGACCAGCAAATGAATGAGGACTAAAAACTAGATATATATGATTCCCAAGCCCATTCATTTGCCACTGGAACATACAGCTACCTTCTAGTAAAAGTGGTAGTGTGAGTGCAGTCCAATAAGAATGACCAAAATTAATGAAAATGAGTAAAAATAAGAAAGACATTGTTAATCCTGAATGCAAAGAAAGATCCCTGCCTCATGCTATGGACATTGGTTCCTATTGCTCATGAAAATAATACCAGTCACCCAAGCTAAAAGTTTGGGAGTCATGCCAGTATCCCCCACCTTCCACATCCCCCATAATCAATCTAGGTGTTTAATAGTAATCCTATTTTAAGAAAAGTCTATGTAGAAGCTTCAGTTATACAAATGTTATAGATTCAGAAGGGAGGTGGACATCCCCTCCAGTTCAACTGCTTCACTCCTCAGATTAACTGAAACTCAGGAAGTTTAAGTCACCTGCCCAAGGTCACCTGACAAGGTAGCAAGTGAAGAAGAACTAGAACAGAGCTCTTTTGATGGTTTATTAGCATTCCTTTCTTTACATCATGTTGTCACCTTTGCAAGGGACAGCATGGTGCTATCAAGTGATACATTCATCAAATATTTACTGAGCACCTATTATATATCAGGCACTGTGATATAATGGTAAAGAAAAGGCTGTAGTGGTAAACAAAACAGTCATAGTCTCTGTCCTCCGGGAACTTACAGTGTAGGGGGAGTTGGAATTAGTTATTAAATAATTGCATGAATGTGTAAGTACTTACTCTACTTACATAGAGTAAGTAACTCTATGATAAGTCCTATAAAAAAAACACAAAGTGCTGCTCTGAGAATGCAGTCAGTCACTCTGATCTGACGGGGTAGGTTAGATATGGGAAGTCAGGCTAAGTTTCTCTAAGGATGTGATGTTTGAACTCAAATTAGAGTGCTGGGGTGACAGGCCTCAGGAAACTCAGGAGGGCTTCTACGTATAGCTGCTATGGAGCCTGGGTTTCCAAAAGCCCAAAGGATTAACAAAGCCAAAATCAAGTTTAAACACACAAACTGTCTGGTTCAGTAGAGAAACAGGGTTCCCCCAAGCCAGTGTAATATTCCGAAAAGCAAAGTTAGAAAGGACCTTGGAATCAAAAGCTGAACAGTTACTTTTGGAAGCTGATTCAGTAATGCTCAGGAGGATATTCAAATGCAGATTGAGATCAAACAAGAATTGAAATACCAGGGTTATTATAGATGGTAAAGCTGGATAATGGAAATTCATGAGTAGTTGTAAAATTGGCAAGAATGCGGCATTCGTGGTTAACTTGATAATATCACCACCAATATTACTAATAGTATTGATAGTATTGTACGATCTATTGATAGAGAGTACTCATAGCAATTGATAGGTGAAGAACTACATTACCCAGAATTCCTCATCTGTAAGTTTCTGTGTTTGAATTTGCAGATGGAAGAACATGCATGAGATTTGAAAAGCAGAAGTGAAGCAGAAGCTATTATGTTTGCAATATCATGGCAGTCATACATGGCAAGCTTCAAAATTTCTTTCAAAGTTCCTACTTTTAAGTTTCAGTAGTAGTTAAAGATTTCTCCAAAAGTGGCAGTTTTCTCTGTTCTACAGCTTTTATTGATGCCGCAGTGAAACTTTCTCCCATCATCCAGCTTCAGAATAGCAGATATCCCAGATCCCCCATATCCTCCTAATTTGTAAGCTCTAATTTCTATATTAAAGCAATCATTTTCATTATATTTGTCATAGCTCTGTTTTTCTGACCAAACCAAAACAAATGCAAATTTTGGGTTAAAAGCAGTCTCAGGGACACAGAAACTTGTGGACAGGGGGATTGCATTTGTTCTCTTACCTGATTAGATTTAAAAACATTAATAACTTTTATTTTTAGTGGTAGTCAGTCAATGGTACTTTATAACAGGTGATAGGGAAAAAAGTTACTTAAATTATCACTGTAGTTACCTGAAGTCAAGTACCTATAGACATCAAGGCTGGAAGTTTCTGCAATAGAACCTTATAATGGAAATAAGTTCATAGTAAATGTTGGATGAGTTGATTGCTTCTAAACATAATGAAGAGTTTAGGGTAGGGGAGATATACTTAAGGCTCTAAAATTCCTGCTTAAGGCTAGATAAATAATCAGAAAACTTCTATGACTGCCCTATCTTCTATAGCCTCAGAGATGAAGTTTCTGACAACCAAATCCAAAGTTTTTTTTTTTTTTCTCCCTCATGTCAAATTTAGGATACTGATTGGGAAAGAGCAGGACGGAGAACATCTGGCAGATTTTAATTAAGCTGATGACCTGGAAGTTTCAAATTCTCCTGAGCCTGTTTTGCCAGTAGAAACAGCTTTTCATTCCCTATGTAAAAGGGTTAGGCTCTTCTTGCCCGCAGAACCTGTAATGACCACTTCAGAGAGTTTCCTTTTAGATAAATGCTGATCCTTGAGACCAACCTCCATCACCTTTATTGATGTGAGACCTGTAATATGACTCAATACCCATATAATCAGGTATTGAGTGTAACCTCTCACCAATTTTATCAGCAGAAACTTGAGAAATACGGATTAAAAGAGATCTTAAGAAAGGCAACAAAGGCAAAAAATAAATAAATGGGACCATATTAAACTAAAAAATTTTTACATAGCAAGGGAAATTATCAACAAAATATAAATGTAACCTCTGAAATGGGAGAACATATTTTCAAATCATATATATGATAAAGGGTTAATATCCAGAAATATGAAGAACTTATATAACTCAAGGACAAAAAAAAGCAAATCCAATTTAAAAATGACCAAAAGATATAAAAAAAGACATATAAATGATGGCCAACAGGTACTTGAAAAGATGTTCAGTATCACTAATCATCAGGGAAATGCAAAGTCACAATGAGATACCACTTCACACACCCGTTAGAATGGTTATTATCAAAATGGCAAGAATTAGCAAGTGCTGTTGAAGATGTGGAGAAAAGAAAGCTCTTATGCACTGTTGCTGGGAGTGTAAATTGGTGCAGCAACTATGGAAAACAGTATGGAGTTTTTTCCTCAAAAAATTAAAAATAGAACTATCATATGACACAGGATTCCCATTTATGGGTATATATCCAAAGGAAATAAAATGGGAGATCTCATGTCATCGCAACATTATGCACAACAGCCAAGACATGAGTGTCCACCAACAAGTGAATGGGTAAAGAAGGTGTGGTGTAGATGTACAATGGAATATTATTAAGCCATGAGAAAATAAAAAGCCTGCCATCTGTTACAACATGGATGGATCTTGAGAGCATTATGCCAAGTGAAATAAGACAGAGAAAGACAAATAATCAAATTGTATCACTCATATGTGGAATTTTCTTTTAAGTCAAACCCTTAGAAACACAGAATAGAAAAGTGGTTTCCAGGGACTAGGATGTGAGGGAAATAGGGAGAAGCTGGTAAAAGGATACAAATAGTTATTTTTAAAGAAGGAATTTGAAAAGCATTAAACCAGGGTGGGTGAAATATAATATTGAATCAGACTGAATTTATTAAAATAGATGCATCAAGTAGAGATTCTGAACTCAGTGTACTAGATTCTGAACTCAGTGTACTAGCTCAACCTGCTGAGAATGACTCTGGATTGGATTGGATTGGCCAAAAAATAGGCCCAGAAGTGGTCCATAAGTAATGAAGTTAAGATATCAAAACTTCCTTGGTATACTATACAGCAGGGTTTTTCAATTTTGGCACTATTCACATTTGGAGTTAAATATTCTTTGTTGGGGCTTGGGGGAAGATTGTAGAATGCTTAGCAGTATCTCTAGCCATTACCAACTAGATGCCAGTAGCATCTCCCCCAGGTAAAGTCAATGAAAAATGTCTCTGGGTATTGTCAAATGTACCCTGAGGGATTGAAATTGGCTCCATTGAGAACCATTGCTATGGAGGAAGGTATCCAAAGGCTTATGGAGCTATGAATGCTGGAGTGTATTTATCATGAATGATCTGCTTAACAGCCTGCTAGATCTGCCACCTGGACAGGCGAGGCCCTTCAACAAGGCTTTGAGAAATAAATTGGGTAAGGCAGTACCAGTATCTTTGAAAGGTTCTGTAGTGGCAGTTGTCTGCAAATTAAGAGATGCTGCCATGGACATAGGCTCTGAATTCAGTGAGTGATGAAATCCTGGTGTTATAGGATCCATGAAGTAATCAGAATGATTTGGCCTATAGAAATCTTTGGTAGTGGCTAATTTACCATGGGAACCCTAGGGCCACAATGAACCTACTTCATTCATACAAGCAAAAGAAACAAAAACAATATTTGGTTGGATGACAGAGAACTGACAAGAATCAGTATAATAGTTGAACATGTTTCTTCAACATATTACAAATCACAGACCTAAAGCCCCCTTTAAAGGGAGAGATTAGGTATGGTAAGGAGAGTAAGGTCTCCCCAAAGATGGCCACCTCATAATCTCCAGAACCTGTAGATATGTCATATTAGGTAGCAAAAGAGAAACCAAAGTTCCAGATAAAATTAAGGTTTCTAATAGCTGAATTTAAAATAAAGAGATTATCCTGGATTAGCTGAGTGAACCCAGTGTAATCACATGGTCCTGAAAAGATGGCAGATGGAAGCAGAAGAGTCAGAACTGAAGAGGTGGCATTGGAGGAAAGTCTACTGATCACTACTGGTTTTGAAGGTACAAGAGGGTAATAAGCCAATGCAAGTAGCCTCTGCAAAAGACAAGTAGAATCAGGAAAACACAAGAAAGTAAATTGTCCCCTAGACCCTCTAGAAAGTAATATAGCCCTCCAAAAAACACTTAATTTTAGGCCAATGTGACCTACTTTTAGACTTCTAACCTCCCAAACTACAAGTTAATAAACTTATATTGTATTATTTTAAGCCATAACATTTGCAGTAATTTATTACAGCAGCCATAGGAAATTAATAATACACTGGGTCACTTAAAGTAAAGGATCTGCTATACTTATAAAAATTGTCTGTAAGTCTGTCTTCCAACCTTTCCCGAAGGGACTTGGGTCTATTTACCAGGGTGGCTGCATACTGAAGAAATGGAAATAGCCACACTTTCCAGGGATTAATAGAAACTAATTCTGAACTGATGCTCATTCCTATAGACCCAGATGCCACAGTGGTCCAAAAGTCAAAGTAAGGACTTAAGGAGGTCAGGTGGTTGGTTAATGAAGTTTCAGCTCATGCCTGCCTACAAGGCCATTAGGTCTCCAGGCCTCTCACTATTTACCTAGTTCTGAATGCATAGCTCAAATAGGCATATTCAGACTTTTTATATGGAGTGGAGTGATAGATTATGGTAAGAAAGGCCTCTCTCTTCTAAAATAGTAAGCCAACAATAATACTGCATCCAAAACTTGAAATATGGAGGGACATTGGTTCTTACCACTTAACTGATTCCACCTACATACTTGACTAGTGCAGAGAAAAGAGAAATCTAGAAATGATGGTGGATTACCATAAACTTAATCAGATGGTGACTTTCATTGAAGCTATTGACCACATGTGGATTTTTACTGGAGCAAATCAACACAGCTCTTGATAATCTGGTGTACTATTGATCTAATGGAAGTTTGTTTGTTTTTGTTTTTGTTTTCCCCTACATTTGTTAAACACAACCAGAAAGAAGTTTCCTTTTATGTAGAGGGTGTAGCCATACAGCTTCACTAGGTTACCTCACCTCACACCTCTATAAAACTTCACTCCTCAAAGACATGGATTGTCTAACTACTCCACAGAACATTATTCTGGTCTACTGCCTTGGTTATATCAGGCTCACTGGAACTGCTAAGCAGGAAGTAGCTAATATCTTTGAATACCTTAGTAAAACCTATACATGCCAGGAGGTAGGTCCACAAAATTCAGAGATAGCAAACTCAGGGAAATTTCTAAGAATTTTGTTGTCTGAGATATATTGAAATCATACCTACAAAGTGAAGAACAAGGGGCTTCAAACATTAATAAAAAGGAATAACACCTAGGATGCCTCTTTGGATTTTAGCAATCTATATGTCATTGATGAATTCTATTTTGATTCATCCAACTTACTGAGTATTAATATATATATATATATATTTATTTATTTATTTTCTTTTATTAACATATAATGTGTTATTTGCTTCAAGGTACAGATCTGTGAATCATCAGTCTTCATAATTCACAGCACTCACCATAGTACATACCCTCCCAATATCCATTACCCAGCCACCCTCTCCCTCCCACCCACCTACCCTCCAGCAATCCTCAGTTTGTTTCCTGAGAATAAGTCTCTTATGGTTTGTCTCCCTCCCTAGTTGCATCTTGTTTCATTTTTTTCCCCTCTCTTCCCCCCCATGACCACCCACTTTGCCTCTCAAATTCCTCATTTCAGAGAGATCATATGATAATTGTCTTTCTTTGATTGACTTATTTGGCTTAGCATAATACCCTCTAGTTCCATCCATGTGATTGCAAATGGAAGGATTTCATTCTTTTGATGACTGCATAGTATTCTGTGTGTTTGTGTGTGTATGTGTGTGTGTGTGTACATACCCCACATCTTCTTTATCCATTCATCTGTTGATGGGCATCCATAGTTTGGCTATTGTGGACATTGCTGCTATAAACATTTGGGTACATGTGCTCCTTTGGATCACTACATTTGTATCTTTAGGGTAAATATCCAGTTGTGTGATTGCTGGGTTGTAGGGTAGCTCTATTTTCAACTTTTTGAGAAACTTCCATACTGTTTTCCAGAGTGGCTGCACCAGCTTGCATTCCCACCAACAGCGTAGGAGGGTTTCCCTTTTCCCACATCTAAATCTATATCTATATCTATATCATCTATATCTATATCTATATCATCTATATCATCTATATCTATATCTATATCTATATCTATATCTATATCTATATATCTGTCTCTCTATGTATATATGATTAGATTGGTGAATGGAATAGAGCCACACACTTGACTTTAGGTGCATTTTGGTCTGTTAGAACATACTGCCTCCCAAAATTTTAAAGAAAGAAAAACTTAACATATGTACAAAAATAAGGGTATACATAATGAAGGGATGGAATGTGACTGTAAAGATGAAAATTAAAAAAGATTCTAAAAAGGAATTGATAAAATAAGAAATTCATTTAAAAAAGAAAAAAGAGGGCTGCCTGGGTGGCTCAGTTGGTTAAGCGACTGCCTTCGGCTCAGGTCATAATCCTGGAGACCCGGGATTGAGTCCCACATCGGGCTGCCTGCTCGGCGGGAAGCCTGCTTCTCCGTCTCTCACTCCCCCTGCTTGTGTTCCCCCTCTGGCTGTGTTTCTCTCTGTCAAATAAATAAAATCCTTTAAAAAAAAAAGAAAAAAGAAAAAAAAAAAGGAAAGAATATGAAGAGGGTGGAGCCTAGAACAAAGCCATGCACTAGATTTAGGGTATATTTTGATCTATTAGAAGAAACTATATCCCAAAATTTTAAAGAAAGAAAAACCTATATGTATATAAAAAATAAGTTTAAATACAATGAAGGGATAGAATATGACTATTACAATGAAAATTTTAAAAAAGATTTTAAAAAGCTATTAATAAGAAAATAGTTTTAAAAAGTTAAAAAAGGAAAGAAAAAATTTTTAAAAATAGAATAGGAAAAAAATTAAATTAAGAAAATTTAACTTTGAAAGAGTAAAGTAAAGAATCAGGGAGAAAAAGCCTTGAATTCTACATGTTGCTTTCCCCTAGCTTTGAAGTTCCACAGTTCTCATTGATTGGTGAACTTGGTCTTTGCTAGATGTTCTCCTTGATCTTGGCCCATTGTATTGATTCTCAAAAGTCTTTGCCGGAGGCAGGACTGCCCCTTCCTTCCCCGGGGCCAGGCTAAGCAATCTGCTCAGGTTCCTCTGGGGAGTTTTTTTTCCCTGAGCGCTTTCTGTTCAGCTTTGGAGGCTGGGAATAAAGATGGTGGCCTCCCAGTCTCCAGCCCAGAGGAGCCGAGAGCAGGGGCCCCACTCCTCAGTGCACCCCCAGAGAAAAGCAGTCAATCACGCCTGTCTCCCTGGGCACTGGCCACACTCCGTGCTCACCCGATCTGTGACTGAGCATTTCTATCTCTGGCACTCGGCCCAGTTTGGAGTCTTCAAGCCCAGCAGATTCCTGCAGCACACTCCTGTGCCGCCCCTCCTGGTGGAGGAAGGAGGGGGTCTCCCTGGATCTGCAAATTGTGGGGTCCCTACGCGAAGAACAGTGGCCCGACTATGCCTTGGATCACGGTTTAAGGTAACCCCGAGCTGAGAGCCCACTCCTCAGCTCTGTCTCTGCAGCCAGCTTTCCCTCTCGGATACCTGGAGCTCTGCCACGCTCAGGCACCCGGGTCCTTCTGCGACCCCGTGCGTCCTGAGACCACACTGTCCCAGCGAGGGTTCCACACCCGCTTAGCCTCTGGGGTGACGTCCTTCAGTGGAGCAGACTTCTTAAAGTTCTGATTTTGTGCTCCACTGTTCTACAGCTGGCCTGGAGCTGGCCCCTACCCCCATGGCCTATATTTCCAGATGTCACCTCAGAGTCACTTCTCCAAGTGTCCTACCTTATGGAAAGTGGTCACTTTTCTGTTCCTAGAATTGCTGCTCTTCTTCTCTTCAATCTCCTGTTGAGTCTGTAGGTGTTCCAACTGGTTTCATAACCATCTAACTGAACTTCAGGGATCTAAGGATATCTAGGCCTCCTACTCTTCTGCCATCTTGCCCCTCCTTCCTATCAGAGTCTCCAGTTTTAATTTTGAAGTTCTGGTTAATTTTTAAACAAGGGGCCCCACTTTTCCTCCTGCCCTAAGTCCTGACAATTAAGTAGCTGTTTCTAGTCCTAAGGCAAGTGGCAGCTGAACTGAACCTTCCATCCCCAGCTCTCTGCCTGAGAACACAGTTGTCTTCATGGGACCAGAGTGGACCAGGACTGCCAAATTCACTTTGCCCTCAAGGGGGCGCTGTTCCACCTTCAATACTCAGTCCTAGTCTTAGATGTGGACTTACTGCCTTCATTCCCCAATGCACAGCTAAATATAAAACCAGGAATGTTCAAGTAGGACTGTAAATAATGAGTATCTTCAGAAAGGATATGGACATGGAAATACAAAGATAAGAATTACAGCCATTTGTTGAGCTCACCTTGTGCCAAATGCTGTGGTAAGCACAGGAAATGCAGTATTTCTTTCATATGTACATTATGATATAGATGTTATTATCTCTACTTAACCGGTAACAAAATTGAAGATCAGAGAGTTTAAGTACTTTCCCAAGGGCAAATAGCTAGTAAGAAAAGGAATTAGAACCTGAACCCCATTCTGTCTGCCTCCAGAGACCATGAATGGAAAGCTCTTGTTTAATCTAAGAGTAAAGATTCCAGGAAAAAAAACAAAAACAAAAAAACAACCTAGTAACAGTTGTTTTTAAAGGATTTTTTAAAGGGTTCTCTATGCTTTTAGATCATGGCATTCTAATAACGCAAGAAGGATTTGCCATACAGCATCATGTACTCTATGAGCTCATCCTACTAATTAGATGCAAAGCTCTGCATTATTGTTCAGTTCCAATAATTATGCATTTTGAATTTTACAGAATGTTGTCTTCAGAACATTTGTGCCTCCCCTCATTCATATGTCAAAACATAATCCCCAAATTGATGGTTTTAGGTGGTGGGATCTTTGGGAGGCTTCACCCTCATGAATGAGGTTAGTGAGTGCCTTTGTAAAGCTGTGGCGGAAAACTCTCTTGCATCTTCTGTCATGGGAGGACACCCTGGGAAATTGGCTTCGATGAGGAGGTAGGCTCACCAGACGAGGAATCCACCAGTGCTTTGATCTTGGCCGTCCCAGCCTCCAGATCTGTGAGAAATAAGTTTGCTGACTCTAAGGCATCCAGTTTCAGGTATTTGTTAGAGCCGCCTGAACTGCCTAAGACACAGAAGTGTCTGGATTTCAATTACGCTGTTCCGTTTTCTTCTGAAGTTTTATGTTTCCCAAGCAAGGAGCTTTGATTTGGGGCTCTGAAAACATAGTCATGAGATTGAGACATAACTATCAACTGGTACCTTTTAACCAAAACCATTACCATATATTCCTCTGGGCTACCTATAAATACCTGACTTTAGGGTAGGAAAGTTAACTATTCCTGATAATTAAAAAATGCAGCTCAATAAACCTAACACCAGTACAGAAGGTACATATACATTTCCTGGTAGGGGTTTATATTTTCAAAGTATAAGCTGACCCTTATTATAAAATGAAGTAATTATAGGTGCCACATTAAAATGATATTTTCTCATAAAGTTTCAAGAGATAATGTATATGAGATGAAGGAAATTTCCTTTGTTTCCTAATTTACAAAGAGTCATGAATGGATGTTGAATTTTATTGAATGTGCTTCCCATGTCTGCGGAGATTTTCATACCTTTTTTCCTTCTTTTATAAAGAATATAGTACGTCTAATTATATTAATTGGCTTTCTAACATTTCAAACTCTGAATAACTGAGATAAATTCAATATAGATGTTACATATTCCTTTGTTTATTTACTACTGGATGTGGTTTATTGAATCTCTCTATTGTATTCCTGTTGTTTATTTAATCCATTTCTGCTCTTATTTTATAAGCTCTTTCATTCTACTTCCCTTGGGCTTATTCTCTTCAATTAAATTCTAATTTCTTAGGTTTAAGGCTTGGTTGAACATATTTTAAGGCTTCCTTCCTTTTCTTTTCTGTTCTTTTTGTTTTTAGAGAGAGCATGTGCAGGAGTATGCGAGCCTGTGGGGGTGGGCAGAGGAAAAGGGAGAGAGGGGGAGAATCCAAGCAGTCTCCATGCATAGTGCCTGAGCCCAATGCAGGGCTTGATCTCATAACCCTGAGATCATGACCTGAGCCAAAATCAAGAGTCCAACACTTAACTGACTGAGCCACCCAGGTGCCCCTGTGTTTTCTAATACTACCACTTATAGTATAAAATTCCTTCAAATACTGCTTTAGTTGAATGTTGCAAGTTTTGATATGTTTTATTTTTTATATTCAGTTTTAAATATTTCCCATTTTCGAGGATAAGTTTTCCTCTGATCTGTAAGTTATTTACAAGTTAATGTTCAAAATCAATAGCAAAAGGATGACTAAAACTGAAACAATCTTCTATAATGCAATCTATGAAATTTCATTGGTTTCTAAATCTCTATCTTTAGCTCTGTCTTAATCTTCTATTCAGCCTATCCATTGAGTTCTCACTTCAACTCTCTTTTTCACTTCTAAAAGTTTTGTTTTCTTTTATACATCTTCCTGGTGCTGCTTTAATACTCTTATTGGTTCTTTAAGCTTATTAAACATGCTTTTAAAATATCTGTTTGTTGGGGTGCCTGGGTGGCTCAGTCAGTTAAGCATCTGCCTTCAACTCAGGTCATAATCCTGGGGTCCTGGGATTGAGTTCTGCATCAGGCTCCCCGCACAGTGGGGGGCTGCCTCTCCCTATCCTGATCCCCCTGCTTGTGTGTTCTCTCTCTCTCTGTCAAATAAATAAATAAATAAAATCTTAAAAAATATATCTATTTGTTAATTTTTATATATAAAAACACTGACTGAATCTAATTCTACTGCTTGTTTTTGTTGCATTTTGCTTCACACATTTTTGGTTTCTGACTGTGAGCTCATGTGACTAAAAATTTAATCTGTAACTTTTTTTGTCTTGAGACTGAATTTAGGGGCATCTGGGTGGCTCAGCCATTAGGCATCTGCCTTCAGCTCAGGTCATGATTTCTGCATGTCACCGTCAAAAGTGTTCCTGTTTGGATGATGAATTCTGGTCATCCTCACTAAGGAAACATTTCTTTGGTCTCTCATGTGAGAGATTTATCTGTAACATTTTCTTATCATTCAGTGTAAAGGGATAAGGAAACTCTTTAGGTCAAATTTCTCTATGACAGAGTCAACCTTTACCCATTTGGAATGTAAGCATCTATATTTTTTATGAAAGTCATCCTGAGACAGAATAATAAAAGTAAGTATAGAAATGATAAATTATAACTAGAGGAGATAATTATTGCTAATAAAGTTAGAAACAATTTGTAACAGAACTTACAGTGAAATCACTGTTTTTATTTAATGTGTTATAAAGTATTTAAGATATATACAGTATAAATTTAAGATATATAGAAGGTATAAATCTAGTACAAAAAGTTTAATTTTATTTCTTTATTACTTAATATTACCCAGAGATGGTACTTCTGTGTTAATCTCTCCCCCAAGCCATACCACTACCTACTCAGAAATTGTTCTAAATTTGATCTTGATAATTCTGATTTCTTTTTTAAAAATATTTTTTTACTTTACATGTATGTTCCCATTAGCAATAGCTTTCTTTTTTTTTTTTTTTTTTTAAGATTTTATTTATTTGACAGAGAGAAACACAGCCAGAGAGGGAACACAAGCAAGGGGAGTGAGAGAGGGAGAAGCAGGCTTCCCACCAAGCAGGGAGCCCGATGTGGGACTCGATCCCAGGTCTCCGGGATCATGACCTGAGCCGAAGGCAGTCGCTCAACCAACTGAGCCACCTAGGCGCCCCAGCAATAGCTTTCATTTTAATTTGATATTAGTGGCATCTCATTATATATATATTTTTGCAACCTAATTTTTTAAATCCAATTATCATGGTTGTGGGAAGTATCATTTTTATTTGTGATGCTCTTGAACATATATTTTCATTGGTAAATAGAATCCACTGTGGTTAGGTAAGCATTTTTCTGAAGGTAAATATTTTGGCTTTATTCAGTTATCTATTATTACAAAAAGTGCTTCTCTGAGCATTCTTCTGCATGTGTCTGTGTGCCCATTAAAATGTGTTCAAGGATCCCACAGCTCCCAGAACGTTTTGGGGTGCCTGGGTGGCTCAGCCAGTTAAGCATCTGCCTGCTCACAGTTCAGGTCATGATCGCAGGGTTCTGGAATTAAGCCCCCTGCATGGAGCCCCCCACAGGGAGCCTCTCTACATGGAGCCCCCCTGCTACCCCCACCCCCTATTGCATCATGCCCCACATCCAGCCCCAAAATGGGCTCCCTCCTCAGCAGGGAGAGGAGCCTGCTTCTCCCTCGGCTCCTCTTCCTGCTCCACCTTTCTTTCTCTCTCTCTTTCAAATAAATAAATAAAACCTTTTAAAAATATATATTCAAGGTATACATGTCAGAGAGTTGGAATACTGGATTATAAGGTATGCTTATTTTCATTTGTACCCTAATAACCTCAATTTTAACTTAATTATGTCTTTGAAAGCCCTGTCTCCAAATACCATCACAATCTGAGGCACTTAGGTTTAGGACTTCAATATATGAAGTTTGGAGAGACATGAGCCCATATCATCAAATTACATGGAAAACCTTTTAAGATTTTATATTTTATTTCTTTAAACTTACAGAATAATTTGGGGGAGAATTGCTCTCTTATAAGTTTTCCAGTTAAGGAGCATTTATTTCAGTCTTTAGAGTCATTCAGTAAAATTTTATAATTCTCCCCATGAAAATCTTACACATATTTGTTAGACTCACTTCTTGTGTTCTCATATTTTTAGTAGGTATTACTACATATACCCTTAAAAATGTATATTACCTGTGTTTTCTGGTCTAAAAATTTTGTGTGTCTGTGTTTGTAAATTCTTTCCCCAACTAGATCTGAACTCCCGTCTTCTGTGAAATTCTAAAAATCTCACAGTGATTTCTGGTATTTGAAAGAGCAGCTCAGCTGGTTGTCTCACCTCTGCTGTGTTGTTGTTGTTGTTGTTGTTGTTGTTGTTGTTGTTGTTGTTTTTAAGATTTTACTTATTTGACAGAAACACAGCTAAAGAGGGAACACAATCAGCAAGAGGGAGAGAGGGAGAAGCAGGCTTCCTGCCAGGCAGGCAGCCCGATGCAGGGCTTGATCCTGGGACTCCAGGATCATGACCTGAGCTGGAGGCAGAGGCTTAACCACTGAGCCTCCCAGGAGCCCCTTTGCTGTGGTTTAAGTGTCTCTGCCAGTTTGTGAACCAAAAACATGACTTTCTGGACTCACTATGCCTGGCAACCTTTTCTATGCACAAGCTATCAAACCACAGATCCCTGAATAAAATATTTCCTGCTATACTTCAAAAATATCTGAAGTAAAAGTAACATTAGATTATGAGGCATATGATATGTGGTCAGGAAGCCTCACTCAGTCAATGGCATTTTAAGCTTTAGCAAATCATTCCTTGGGCTTTTGTTCAAAAAAATGCTGCAGGATAATTCCTGTTTACCATTCAGAGGCCTTAGGGCTGCTCACAAATAATCTAAATCATGAATAATCTGAGTGCTAAAATATTATTTTAATAGTAAGTGCTGCCACTTGATGAGTGTTTAATATATTCTAGATACTGCTTATGTATTTGAGCACATTATTTTTTTAAAGATTTATTCATTTATTTTAGAGAGAGAGAGAGAGCATGAGTGGGAGGTGCAGAGGGGGAGGGAGAGAATCCCAAGCAGACTCCGCACTGACCACGGAGCTGTTACCGGCCTTGATCTCATTACCGTGAGATCACAATCTGAGCCAAAACCAAAAGTCAGAGGCTGAACCAACTTCATCACCCAGACGTCCCTGCACATATTATTTCTAATCCCCACACACAGTCCTATGCAGAGATACAATTACTATTATCCCCATTTTGAACTGAGGCCTACAAAGCTTCTACATAATTATCTCAGGAAAAAAGTGAAGTTTGCATTAATAAGTTAATTTGCGCTGACATGCCTAATATTTCCTCTACTCTCACTTTACCCCATATGTAATGGGTGTGGTTTTATAAGAAGGAACCGAAATTTGAAGATTGTGTCACGGTGTGCTGTGAATAGGATGTTCTATAAGACCTGATTAAAAGAATATTCCTTTTAAATAGGCTTGGTCTGCTGCATTGCCAGTCTTGTGTTGGTTCTTTGGTGATCAACCAGATTAGTCTTTTGCTTATTTTAAGCCAATCTAGGATCTTAACGTGTTACCAACTCTGAAAGAGGAAGGGGCTTATAAATGCTAATAATGACATACCACACAGAGAGCAATGCGTGTCTGCTCCTGGTGGAGCTCATAGACATAAACCTGAATTCAGGTTCTCTTTTCAGGTTTCATCCTTGCTCAGCTCCAGGCCTGCTTCATTTTGGCAGGAGGCACTTTCCTCTGCAAATTTCCCACTGCTGAAAGGAATATCCTAATTACCCTCAACATTTACATGGCTCAGAGTACACACACTTACCAACCAAACAGGGATAAGATCTTCATCAATAAGAGAAAGACATTTTTCAAACAATTCAAAAGGCCACCATCTGAACCCTCCTGGAACTGACATCTTTCTAAGAAGGCTAATCCTGGGGAATAATTACTCCATTTGTGTGAAACTCTATTCTTATACATAATAAACTTAAAATATTTATTCTTATGTGGTTCTGTTCAGAATTTTTTTTTTCTTTTATTTGAGAGAGAGAGCACTAGCAGGGAAGAGAGAGAGAAGCAGGCTCCCCGCTGAGCAGGGAGCCCAACATGGGCCTGGGTCCCAGCACCCAGGGATCATGGGCCAAGCTGAAGGCAGAAGCCCAACTGACTAAGCCACCCAGGTGTCCCTCTGTTCAGAATTTTATCTGGATGACTTTTATTCATAGAAACATTTCACTGATCACTTCATAGTTCCCTAAAAGAAAAATATTTTAACACTTAAAAATTTTTATGGAACCATAAATCTTTATTACATTTTTTCTTAATTGAATCATCATTATAATTATTAGCATAAGAACAGTATCTTAATCCCTTATACCAAATCCTGAAATTCAAAAATTAATTTGAAACTTTACAAAATGAAAATATTTTTCTAAATTAGCAACAAATATATTTGGCCAGTAAAACTGTCCAAAATTGATTTAGTACATTATAGTCTGTCAAACATCAAAAATATATTATACATTTTGATAAATGTTAAGAAAACATTAGGACTCCATTGGCACTGAATTTCTTAATAGAAAGGATAGTGCTGTTTTAAAAAGTTAGTTTACATATCCATGAATAAATATCAATTTTTGCTAGACTGAGTCAAGGGAAGCATCAACTCTATTATTTTTGTTGTTATTTTTAAACATTTAGGTTCTGAAAAGACTTTCATATAGATAAGTAGATGTAAGTGGAAGAAGTTTTGTTACAGAAATGTTACCAAGTTCTTGGAACTTTTAAGTGTCTAAAAATTATGTAATTATTTTTTATAAAACTATGTTTAATTGCCAGCTTACAATTTAAATTCTCTTTCAATTTCTTTTTCTATCTTTGTAAACAAGGAATATGGAGCCCACCAAACTTACAATGGAGTTTTTCTACCCATTCATGAGAATTAGTCACATTCTCCTATGCTAATATTTCAAATTAGTCTCTTTTATGGTACTTTGAAGTTGTTTACAACCTAAGGAATTTCCCTTAGCAATTTAGAGTAAGTGTGAACTTTGGCTGTTTTTTTGGAAAGTAGAGAAAGGGATTCTCTAGCCAAAGGTGCCTTTTCAGGCACACCAACTTTAGGAAAGAATAAATGGAAGTTAGCTATCTGGAAATCAGTTCTTTAAAAGCTATACTTGGCTTGTTGTGATTATCCCAGGAGTACCTAAACCCTGCAGAACATTGTTACAAGCAGTGAGGAACCACTGATTATACTAATCAAGGTAGTGTTATGTTCATATTTGAGTTTTAAAAAGATCACTCTGGAGGTGCGTGGGTGGCTCAGTTGGTTAAGCAACTGCCTTCGGCTCAGGTCACGATCCTGGAGACCTGGGATCAAGCCCCACATCAGGCTCCCTGCTCAGCAGGAAGCCTGCTTCTCCCTCTCTCACTCCCCCTGCTTGTGTTCCCTCTCTCACTGTGTTTCTCTCTGTCAAATAAATAAATAAAATCTTAAAAAAAAAATAAAATAAAAAGATCACTCTGGCTTCAGAGAAGAGAGATCAATAGGCAGAGAGTAATATGCAGAGATTGGCACCAGTGGCAGACCAAAGGAGTAAAATTTAGGCCACTTAGACCATGAAGACCGTAGAAGGAAATGGGAGTTTGGGAAGGGGCTTTTAACAAGTAATGTCTCAGAACTACTGACTGGTACTTTTGACTCATGATTTCCTTGATGTGTTATATTTACTCACACCCTGGGAACTATGTAGGAAAAACCCCAGGGAACAATGGAATAAATTTTATGTATATATGAAGTTACCTTGAGAGATTGGTCTTTTTAGAGTAGAATTTTCAGTAATCTCAAGTCAAAAGCAAAATACCAAGAAATGATGAATCATTTCCTGGAGTTGTTGATGTTTTAGAAACTAATAAACTAAATCAACTTTTACTCCCATAAAGAAATTATTTTAGGTAAACTGGCCGAGGCATGATGATGTGAACTCACTCTACCTAAATGCTAAGCATCTTTTAAAGATGATCTCATATCTGATCTGATTTCTGAAAACTTCTCAAATGGAGCCAAAGATTGGCAAAAGTCAAACATGGCTTTAACAATCTCCATTTTGGACTAAATTAGTTATAATAATTTCCATTGCCCTGTATGTGTCTGGTTTCCTTCCATATTGTCTTGAGACTTCTTTTAGGGCATTGTAATAGATTGCTATTGATTACAGACACTTGATACTCAGTTTTACTAAGTGTGTATCTTGTACAACCCATGAGATTTTAAGTTAGAAATATCATGAGCTTTTGGAGATGGGACCTGAGTCTGAAGCTTCTCTAAGGCTTGCAGTGTCCAGTGTAGTGTCACACAGAGCAGATTCCATAAAGATTTGTCAATGGATGAAATTACACCTTTTAGATAGCATCCTTGTCCTTGTGACCATTTAGAGAGGCTATCCTCTTTCTCTAAGTTTTTAAAAAATCATTAGTTTCCATGTTTCAATAAAATAGTTGAGTGATCAGGAAAACAAAAAGAGAAATGAAGGCAAGAGCCAAGACTTCTTGACTACAAGGCTCATTTTTAGGCACTTACCTTCCATGTCATTAAAAACAGAGTTTCTGCACTACCCCAAACTTTACTGTTTGGTTGTAAGGCTGATCTGGAACTTAAATGTCCATGGATGAAAAGAAATACAGGAAAAGAATACGTACTGAACTCCCACCATGCAAGACATGACTTATGTGTGCAGTCCTATCACATCAGTAATCTCTTGGGGAAGGTCTGAGTAACAAAATACTAAGAATTAAGTATCTGCTCTCAGGAGTTCTTGAAGGTTGTTCCTAATTGTCAGGAACTTTCAAATTCCAGATATCATCAAGAAATCCTGGCCATGGACACTCGTCTAAGCTTTCATATGGAGATGTTTTATTAAAAAACAAACAAACAAACAAACAAAAAAACAAAACCTCCAGAATCAGATTCAGGTAGTGGACAACTTGCCCCAGTTCCACATAGATCACTCAAAGGACCAATTCTTTCCAGTAGCAGAAAAGGAAACAAGAACAGGAGCTCTGAAAACATCCAGTGGAGGTCTTCAGTGTAGTTGAGATCTCAGACCTGCTTCATAGAACAAAACTATACTAGCTTCCCAGGTTCCGGGGCCAGGGAAAATGGCTTTCCATAGAGGTAGACTCTCATAATGAATTGCAAAGTAAATGTGGGTCTGTATCTCGAGAAGGGTTGTATAAGGTTGAGGCAACCTAGATTTGGGAACTGATGATCTCTGTGTGTCAACT
Organism: Spilogale gracilis; assembly: GCA_004023965.1. NCBI lineage: Eukaryota > Metazoa > Chordata > Mammalia > Carnivora > Mephitidae > Spilogale > Spilogale gracilis. The sequence continues at coordinate 26,231 of PITA01011968.1, forward strand.
TGAGTCTTGGCTTCTTGAAATCTAGCTGAAGGTACTCTTAGCCCAAGATCTATACTGGTAGAGAAGCATGGGAAACATGGGGAGCAGATAAGAATACTACTAAACATTTTTAGAAAGGGCAAATTGGAATCTTGATTCTGTGACATTGACTTTGGGTCAGGCACTTAAGCCCTCTGAACCTAACCATCCTTTAATGCAAAAAAGGAATGCCACAATTTGATCACGAGGATCAAATTTATTGCATCAATTTTAATCAAATATTTACTACATACTTCCTATGTGTTAGTCACTCTACTACATGCTGGGGATAAACTGGTGAGCACAGATGTGTTTCTTGGCCTTATATAGCTTTAATCTAATCCCCAACCTCAACACTATTGATCTTTTGTATTGACTAATGCTTTGTTGTGGGAGGCTATTCTACACATACCCGCAGCAGAACCTTTACCCACCAGATGTTAGTAATGCCTCTGCTCCCTGTCATGACAACCAAAAATGTCTCCAAACATTGCCAGATTTCCCTGGGAAGACCTAATTATCCCCAACTTAGAACCACTGGTCTGACAGAAAACAGGTGGCTTCCAAGAAAGGGAAAGCAGTTCCTTTTTTCTCTTTCTTTCTTTCTTTCTTTCTTTCTTTCTTTCTTTCTTTCTTTCTTTCTTTCTTTCTTTCTTTCTTTCTCCTACTGGATATTAATTGGGAAACATCTCCTGGTGGCAGCTGTCATATGACCAAAAAGATGCTATAGGTGGTAGAATGGAGGGATGGAAATAGCTTGGCACCCTAGTGACATTGTAGAGACTTAATTCCTGGAGTTGGCCCTACTCCATTTGGCCCTCTGGATTTGCTTTTAAGTGAGACAGTGCATTCCATGACATTTAAGCAATTGTTTCTGTTGCTTGTAGCTAAAAGAATCCTAGCTTGAATGACCTGACTTCATCTTTTCTTGTTTATCAGCTATAAAATGAGCATGATAATCCATTCTTGGTTTTGTAGTAAGGATAAAATGTTTGTAGAACATCTTGCCTATTTTGGGGTGTACTGAATGTATTGTGTGTAATGAAGTAACCAGTATTAGGATAACACCTATCACTGACCTTTTACGATCCTCACCACCATTTGTGTTATGTTTCTGGTTCATGCTGATCCTTAATATGTGCTTAGGATACTCATTTTTATCAGAGATTTCCTTGGAGAATGTTCCTTCAGACATACTTTACAACTTGCCAGTCACTATTATTTGTTAACCTAATGACCATATGTCCATCTATTTGAACCTATAGCATTCTTGGTGACCTCACTGTTCTCACCTCTCTCCATATCTCATCTCTCTTCAAATTGCTTATCTTCCTTATAGTGAAAGGCTGTTTATTTCATTCCTCTCCCTTGGATGCCAAGAGTTACTTCCTAAGAGAGGCATCAGATTAATGCTGGATCTCCAGTTAGGTAGGAAAATGAGTGTTCTGACCCTCCCAGGAATGTAACTTAAAGCTCCTTATCTATACTGCAGTCGCCAGTCAGGAGGTTTGTGGTCTCTATGCCAGCTAACTGATGCTCACCTCACCCAGCTTTCCTTTTCCTTCTTAAGCACAAAGAAACATGCCCTGGGCCCTTAGAGTCAGAGGGAGCCATGTGACCAATTCTGGGCAGTAGTCTGAGCAAAAGTGATGTGGGTCATTCTTGCACAGTGACATTTGAGAGTGAGCATGAGCTCAGCAGTTTGTCTCTTTTGCAGCTTTGGAAACAATTTTCTTCCAGATGGTGTAGCCACAAAATGGAGTTTGGATCCCTGTCTGGAAGGGAATAGCCTCAGAGAGCTATCTGACCTAAGGAAACTTTGTGAGTGAGATATAAACTGATATGTGTCAGACTGCTAAGGTTTCTGGGCATGTTACCAAAACATGGCCAATCATATTCAAATAAGGGATATTCTTAATTGTCTGCTTTGTGTCACATATCCTGTGGCTATACTCAATCATTTTTTATTCCAGTTAAAAATTTCTTTTATCTGGAATCATCTGGGAAGGAGGTGTTCCACATGAGTGAATTTTCCAAATACCCAAGTGGAACCAGCATGTTGAACAAACACAACTAGTGATCATCCTTCCCCCATGCCTGTATGAAAACTGGGCAGGTCTCATAAATATTCTGTCCAATCGTAGAAAATATACAGTCTTACACTTATTTTAAGTTGTAAGCACAGTTTCAATTCAGTATTTGAAATGCTTTATGTAAGATTTCAATCAAAACTCTGAACCCATATTTTGTTCCCTTACCAAGCTGGGTCTGCTTCAGACTGGAGGTCACAGCAGGAAGGGAACATTTGGATTTCTTCTCCTGTACCAGCTCATCTGGTCGTCACATGCTACCTTTGCATATTGTAAAGCATGGGAAGGCAAAGTATGGGAAGGCAAGGGGACAGGAAATTTTTACTTGGCTGTGTAGCTTTATGTACTATAGCCCCGCAAGATGATTTAATTGGCAGCTCTGGATAGGCCTGAGAGATAATTAATGCTGACTTCCTCTTGAAGTGCTTTTGTGAGCTCTAAGAAGGTGTTAGGCCAATTCTACTGTCTTCCATTTCTTTTGACCTAGGCAGATGCATCTCTATTCTCAATGGCAAAATGTGTGATTACTTTCTCAGTTCCCAGGTAACTTCTTGCTCCTCTGGGTACACTATTGAGTAAGACCAAAGAAGACTCCATACTGAGACAGTCTGTGTGGCCCACACATAGTCCATAAGAGACATGTCTGTATTGTGTGCCTTGTCAGACTCTGAATAAAAGCTGTGACAGCAACATTTGCTCTGGGTCCCTACACTAATCAATCATTTCCTCACCCTCTATGTTGCCCACAGTCTCTTCTGCTTTTTAGACACCAGTCTTCTCCAATCCAGTGAGCTTCAAGAGGACCACTTCACGAGGACTAGAGTTGAGAAGACTGTAACTCCACATCTCCAAAGTAGGCCAAGTAGAGACTCACAGCAAGGTAAATGCACTCATCAAACACATCTTCTTTCCCCATCCCCCCCCCTTTTCTAAAACAGTTCCCACTCTTATTTTTGATGTGACTGAGGAGTTTAAGAGAACTGGACTATTTCCTCAGATAGTTTTCTTTATAAATCTCCATTTGGGAGAATCTGGGCAAGGGGAAGAATTGTATCTCAGGCTCATTTCGGTATCCTGATATAGATAGTATGAGTACCTTAGTTGTTACTAAGATAAGGCAAACAAGTCCTGTCATAACATCTTGTTACATGAAACTTAACTTTTTGGGGTGCCTCAGTGGCTCAGTTGTTAAGCATCTGCCTTTAGCTCAGGTCCTGATCCCAGAATTCTGGGATTGAGCTCCATATCGAGCCCCGATTCCAGCTTCCAGCTCTGCGGGAAAACTTCTTCTCCCTCTCCTGCCCCCCCCCCGCCCCCTGCTTGTGTTCCCTCTCTTGCTGTGTCTGTCTCTGTCAAATAAATAAATATCTTTAAAAAAAAAAAAAGGAAAGAAGGAAACTTAACTTTTTTAAATGGTAGGTTCCTTTTTATTTTGATAAAAATATTTTTATATTTTTCAATGAATAGTTTAACTGTATTACATATTTTCAATGAATATATTTTAACTGTATTACATATTTTGCCTGTAAGCTTAAATTGTTTCTAGATAATTGAAGAGTTTTATTATGCATATTATTATTTTCATGCTTAAAAAATTAATGCATTTGGGGAATACAGGTATGTAAAAAATGTGCTTATTTCTATAACAAATGGCCCCAAATGATTATGCTTTAATAGTAATGTCATATGAAGAAATTAAAGAAGTTGGGGGAATTTGATTGAAGAAAATAAGATCTATGAGAGACCTAAAATCATTCTTTAGTCATTTGAAGGGTTATCTTGTGGAAGAGGAACTAGAATTCTTTTATATTGTCTTGGGGGCAGAATTAGAACCAATCTATGTGGAATTCTAGCTCAACATGAGAATATACTTTCTAATGAATAAAACTATGGCATTGAGTAGCTAGCCATTTACAAGAACCTGTTTCTTCTTGTCCTGGGCTCAAAATTAGCCATGTTTCACAGCCTTCTTTGCACTTAGGTATGTCCATATGATTGAGCTTTGACCAATGGAATGTGACATTTGCTGCTTTCAAGCCTGCTGCAGAAATAACTCCTTAGCATAATCCTCCATGCTCTTTCTCCTCCCACTGGCCTCAAGTGGATGATACTGTAAGCCTTGGAAGCTGCATGCCAGAGATGAAAGGAGATCAGACCCTGAATCAGTGCCTGGAGGGGAACCTACGACCCATTAGGTAACCCATTTTGGACTTCACTAGATTTATTTAACTAGATTATCTGTTACAGATAGGAGCCCTGCCCTAACTAGCATAAAAACTATTCTGGAAATGGAAAGGGTTCCATTGGGAAGTATTACATTCTTTGTCGCTAAGGTATTCATTCCACAAAGATGCCTTAGAAGGAATTAAACATTTGTACAATGGTTGAATTACATGTTCTTTGAATTCATCTCTAATCCTGAGCTTTTTATGATTTTATTCACTCAAAGATTTTTCTAACTTACTACAGTCTCAGACATTCATTTGTGAGTTGAGAACAGACTTTCCTTTAATGGTCCCTAAATTGCTCTCCTAATTTGCTGCTTCTGAAATGTTATGAATATTTTAGACAATCAAACTTGTTAGTGTTGGGCTTAAAATAAGGATCAGTATTAAAAAGGCAGGGTATGAATTATATAAAGAGAATAAGTTTCATTTTTCAGTCTATTTATATTCATATGCAAAGAAAAATAAGATTAGAATGAAATACACAAAGTAAAAATCACAAAAGTGATTATTTTTATACACTGCATTCTGTGGATGTTTAATTTTTTTCTTTAGACTTTTCTGTATTCTTCTTTTTTTTTTTTTTAAAGATTTCATTTATTTGACAGAGAGAAGCACAGCCAGAGAGGGAACACAAGCAAGGGGAGGGAGAGAGGGAGAAGCAGGCTTCCCGCCCAGCAGAGAGCCTGATGCGGGACTCGATCCCGGGTCTCCGGGATCATGACCTGAGCTGAAGGCAGTTGCTCAACCAACTGAGCCACCCAGGCGCCCCTCTGTATTCTTCTTTAAGCCAAATAAATTTAAAAAAAAGAAAAATAAGGAAAAAAACCCACTATTTTCCCTTGAATAAACTTTAAAAAAACTCAAGTATCTATTAAGTTTACTTTAAAAATTAAAAATAAATACATCATAAGCTAGGACCCGTGAGGTTGATGTATGACATAGGGATGCAACTTTGATTTGTAGATTTTGTCATATCCATTATCTTCAGACATTTGACTCTACTATCAACAGCTCAGGCAACTGACCACATGCTCTCTAGCTAGTGATTCTACTTCACTGTGCACACATTTCAATTTTATTTATACCCATCACCCAGCCTTCATTTCTCATTGCTCTGTGCAAAGGAAAAGCTAGAGAGACGCTAATATTAGAGGTGTTTATCTCACGCTTTATGGCTCATTTCATTAACTGATTATATATTTATATACCACCATTGTGACTCCATGGAAATCTTTGATTGGAATAATTATTCAAAACTGCAGGCCTTAAATGAATGCCTTTTATGATAGAGAACTTGATGGGGTATTATTTAATATTCCCCAAAGAATTATAATTGGATAATTCCCATTATTGCTATCCTTTGTTTTATTACTCCTTGAGTCCCAGTTTACCTTTCAATTACTTTTGGATTTGTTTTCCCCCTAAAATTTGAGCTGTAATTTCACATAGTTGGTAAGAGAAGCAGCTTTCCCTGATGTATTTTATTTCTGTCCTTAAAAACTACCTTGTTTTCTTATAACTGGAATTGACCACTGTGAGATAATAGAAAATAAATTTATTGGTCTCTGTCCCTAGTTCCTGCACAGGGCTCCTAAAACCCTTATAAACTTATAAGTAATAAGAGCAGTGGAAGCATCTTTCATTCTAATGAGACAGCTCTGGGTGGGCTCCTGGATGGCCCCTGAGTGGGCACTGATCGCCAGAAAGACCAAGCCAGGATTAGAAGCTTAGAATTTTCAGCCTCACCTTTCAGAGAGGGGAGAGGGGCTGTAAGTGGAATTAATAATTGATCATGCCTTTGTAATAAAGCCCCCATAAAATCCCCATAGTATGGGGTTTGGAGAGCTTCTAGACTAATGAACGTATATCCACACTGGGAGGGTGATGCCCCTGAATTCCATGTGGACAGAGGTTCCTGTGATTAGGACACCTCTGGGCCTCATGCTATATACATTTTCATCTGGCTGTTCATGTGTGTCCTTTATCATTTCCTTAAATAAATTGGTTAAAGGTAAGTAAGTGTTTCCCAGAGTTCTGTAAGCTACTGTAGCAAATTAATCAAAATTGAGAAGGGGGTTGAGGGCATCCCTGATAGTTCTTGGGTGATAATGTGGGCTTAGAGCTGGCATCCAAAGTATATGTAGGAAAGTGGATAGTCTTAGCCTTATGGGACTGAACCCTTAACCTCTGGGATCTGACATTTTAGTGTCGGAACTAAGTTAAATTGTAGGACACCCAGTTGTTGTCACAGAGAATTGCTTAGCATGGGGAAAAGCCTCTATACACTTCATGTCAGAAGAGAAGTGTTCTGGGTGAAAAGTGAAGGACACACAGTGATACAGACCCATAGGGGAAAAGAACTGGATTTTTTTCCCTATACAGAAGGAGAAAAACTGAGGGTTTTCCTTTTCAACTTCTGTTTGATCTAAGTGGAGATTATAAGTGACTTGATTGTATGACTTAGATCTGCCAAGATGCTTTGAGAAATAGTTTTGAAGAATGGATCTTATGTAAGAGGAGAGGCAGAATGGTACAGTCAGAATCGAGAGGGTAGGCTAGAAGGGGAATGGAGTCAAACTGAGAAGCTGGTTTTGAAGGGTTGATGTACGAATAAAGTGATAGAGAAGCATGGCAGAAGGAAAAGGGTTTAAAAATATATTCTGCCTTTGAAATATAAACTGGCATTTTATTGTCTTTTACTAGAAATTATTTTATTACTATTTGGGTTTGAATGTCAATATTTCAATATTCACACCAATTTGAGATTCTGTCATAGGAAACAATTGATCAATGTTTGGAAAAATCTTCAAACTTTCATTTCAGACATTAATATTAGCCACTTCTTTACCTCTTATCAGAAGCCACTTATGAAATGCTCTCATTATCTTTGTCTCCTTTAATTTGTTGTTGTTTTCTGTGTCTTCCTACTCTATCCTTTGAGTAAATAACTTTAAAAAAAAAAGGTGTTTCCACTTTAAAATATTTAATTTTTATGTAATTTTTTATTTCTCTTACTTATATTTTTAAAAATTGTAAATATCTTCTTATTTGGTCCTCATATTTTCTACCAAATGTAATCATTATTACCATTCTCATCACAAAAATGAAAACACTGAGGCTCAGAGAAGTTGAGTAACTTTATCATGGTCACAAAGTTAACAAGTGGCAGACCTCGGCTAAGACAACGTCTGCGGGGCCCCAAAACCTGCTTTCCATTCTACCACCACTCTCACTGAAAGAGGAATCCCAGAAGAGGCAGTGTTCAGGGAAAGATATTCATGCAAGAAAGATACTTTTTTCTCCTTCTTTCTAAAAATTTTATAAATGCCAACTTTGAGTGGAGAGAGACCAGGAGGTGGAATGTAAACATGAATATGCCCTAGCTTTTGTCTTCCAGGGACTATCCATAGTCTAGTCGAAGGACCATCTATTTTCATAGCTGTGTTTTATGAAGAGGGAGAAAGTAAGAATGCCTGTCTTCTCAGAGGAAGTGATATCTGATCTCTATCATGAAAAATGGATAGAAGCAGTAATAGGGCACTTGGGGAGAGGGCCACCAGCTCTGGAAGCCCAGAGTCTTGGGAAGGCTGAACCCAATAGAGGAAGAATCATTCAGGGATGGAAACTGGGCTTGTGAAGGCAATGAATCAGAGTCAGTGAAAGGGCAGAATAAGACTGACCCTGAGGTGCCTGGGTGGCTCAGTTGGTTAAGCGACTGCCTTCGGCTCAGGTCATGATCCCAGAGACCTGGGATCGAGGCCCACATTGGACCTGCCTGCTCAGCGGGAAGCCTGCTTCTCCCTCTCTCACTCCCCCTGCTTGTGTTCCCTCTCTGGCTGTGTTTCTCTCTGTCAAATAAATAAAATCTTAAAAAAAAAAAAAAAAAAAAAGACTGACTCCATCTTGTGTCCTGTGCTCTCCATCTTGTGTAAACCTCCAGCTCGACCCCTCCCCAGAAAAACTCCAGCCGAATATTGCCCAACCCAGGCCTAGCCCACCTTATGCAACTCACTCCTGGCCAATCAGCATAAGCCACCAACATCACCTCACCAACTGCCACCCGTCCCCTATAAAATGGCCTTGCTTTTGAAAATCGCTCTCTTTCTCTGCATCACGCTGCTACCTTGGTGAGTGTGGGAGACTGAGCTCGAGCTAGCTCAAATAAAGGATCTGTGCAACAGTCAGTTTATGAAGAGTCCTGGATAGAAAGGGCAGGGGGTTTGGGTTTTACCCTGGGGACAATCAGAAGTCCTTGGAAGTTCTAACGGTGCTGCCTTTGAGTGATTAGCTGAGGTACTGTGTATCTAGGACAGACACAGCTAGACTGGAATTGACAGGCTTTGTTAAGAAACAGGTGTAATTGTTGTCTCTCTACTCACATTTTTTTGGATTATTCTCTTCTGGTTCATATGGTTATCAATCCTAGCAGGGGCTTTCATTTTGTTGCATCCAGCTTAGAGCAGCAGTTGCCCCCAGAGTAGCTGACTTTTCTGAGTTCTGGGTCCTTCTCAGATTTTGGCCACTTACAAATTTGGACACCCTTATCTCTGACCTTGAGCCCTTCTGAGTCTGCCGGCTTCTAAACATGGCAGAGGAATTGGAGAGAGAAGCTGAGCAGCAAGGTCTGCAAATATCACCTGAACTCAAATAGGAAATAGGCCAGTGAGTGAATCCTGGCCTCAGCTCTATTCATGAGTGCCCATTGTTTGGAAAACAGAAAGGACATGAGATTATTGTTTTTTTTTAATTGCAAATGTTACTTCATTTAGTCCTCATACTGATGTAGTTTTTTGGCATGTTGGTTAGGTCCAGAGCCAACGGTCAAGAAAGAATTCTTGAGACATCTTTGGTGCAAAAAAAAAAGGTGATTTTATTAAAGCACAGGGACGACAGGACCCCTGTGGGCCAAAAGAGCTGCTGCAGCGGGGCTGTGGAGCTGGCGGGATGGGAGTTGGGGGAGGTAAGAGAAAAGGGAGGTGTCCAAAAGGACTTTGATATGCTAAAGAAGGCTCTCAGGATACTGAAGGCTATTGCTAGTGTCAAGCTAAGGTTATTTTTCCCTTTCTGTAGAGTGTTAACATTAAGACGGTTGGGAGTTTGCTGGAGGAATGTTATACTCTTCCTATTACAAATCCTTGTCAATAGGCTGCAGGTCACAAAGAAATTTAATTTTGTTTATGCACCCTTCTGCCTCTGTTTCCCACTTCACTCCTGGAGGGGGGTAGTGGTATTAGGGCTCCGGAAAATTGAGTTAGGGCCTCTGGAAGTTAGGCTATTGATAAGAATGCTTTTTCCTTGTAAATCAGTAAGACATTTGTAAACTGAGGGAGACTCAGGTCTGGAAGGACTGCGATCTCTATCAGTTAACCATTCGGTTTTTCCCTCCCCTTAGCTTTAGGGCCTCAGGGAATGCCTGAGGAATGTCACGCAGGTGTCACATGGTGGGGGGGAGGGGTTATGGGGTGTCAGCTTGTGCTTTGTCCTCACTGTGCCTTCTGCTCATTCATCAATATTACCTGTGAACTATGATTGTTATTATTTTCACAATAAAAAATGAAAAAACTGAGATTCAGAAAAAGCCCCTGGTCACCTTCTTATACATACCCAACTAGGCTCTATTAGCTTGTTTTCTTGTTGTGCCTGCTCCCAGTTCTTGAGAATCCCGAAGATAATCTGATTTACCTTGTACAGATTCCGTCTTTCTCTTCCTCTTCTCATTATGGTACTGTAGTTAATGGGATTCAGGACAAAAGGAAGTGGGAGGAAATGAAGGAGTCCCAAAGGAATCCATGCCTGAGCATTAACTACAGTATTTTGAGAGCACAAGAGAGGGTGCGTCAGACATCTTAGACTACAAGTCTGATTCTTGTGGGAATTTTGATATCTCTAAAAATATTACTGATCCATCACTGAAATATTACACAAGAAAACATAAATACCCCTTGTAATTACCAAGTTTGAGATGCACTCATCTCTACTTGCCCAAGGTCAAGTATTTCATAAGCATATTCTCAAACAGCACAATTTTATCCATTCCACTTTGAAGAGGAAAAGAAATCAGAAACTCAAAAAGGCTGCAAATTTGGGTCAAGTTCATAGCAGAGCAAGGCAGACATAATTTAGTTAAGTTTCAGTTTACCTGGGCAAACACCTAAGAGCATAGATTTCCCATGTTCTACTTCCTCCTCCCACCATCCTTCCCAGCTGCATAAAACTCTGTAAACATTTTCTTTTTTTTTTTTTTAATATTTTATTTATTTGACAGAGAGAAACACAGTGAGAGAGGGAACACAAGCAGGGGAGTGAGAGAGGGAGAAGCAGGCCCCCTGCCAAGCAGGGAGCCCGATGTGGGGTTTGATCCCGGGTCTCCGGGATCATGACCTGAGCCGAAGGCAGTCACTTAACCAACTGAGCCACCCAGGAGCCCCAAACTCTGTAAACTTCTATGTCTAAGAATAAATAACATGCAGTTTGGCCAGGCATTCCATGTTTTGCCCCTAATTTAGCTTTTCAACTCTTACTAAATACTCACTTTTATTCTGCTCTGCTCCAGTCAAACTGATTACTTTCTGAGTCCTGTACATCATGTGTGTCTTTAGGTCTCCACATCTTTCCAACAACATTCCTTCACTCTTGAAGCCCTTTCCAGGCCCTTCCAGTTTCCCCAGGGCCTTTACTTCACAACTCACCTCAATGACCAGCCATTTCTCTGCTTTTCCCTCCCCATAGCAATTTTTTAAAAATAATGTTTTATAAGGTCCCTTGTTACCATGTTGAGGCTATCTCTTGTTTTGTTTGTCCAGGATCCCTATTCTGAGACCTGCTGCATCCACTTCTTGGTTCCTTCTCTAGCACCTACTCTCTTTTCTTTTTTTTTTTTTGGTGCAATTCCTATGTTCCTGGTCATAATTGGCTGTTCTAGATGGAAGTCCTGTTTCCAGCTGGAAGTTTAGTTAGAGTCTTTCTTAAGACTTTTAAAACTAGACTCGAGAAAAAGGAGAACAAAACTCCCTCCCTAAGTGGCCAAAGTTAAAAGGTGTCAGTGTTGGTGGCCTACAGCAGATGTTCCTGAAGAACAGAACTGCCTAAGTTGATGAGCGGTGACAAGCACAAGTTAGAGACAGAGAAGAAGTCCAGACATCCATCCAGGTCCTGTTTCCTCTGGTTTCTGAGTTGAACTTTCCTTGCATTCCATGAGCCAATTTGCTAGTTATTTACCCGTTGTCTCTCAGCTCCCTCTTGCCTTTATATTGTCTGCAAACTGCATTTTCCAGAAGCCTCTGCCAGCTGACTTTTTGTTTGCATGTAGGAAGCACTGGAGGGAGAGAAGGAGGCCCAAAGAGAAGAGCAGAGACTTCCTTTCTGTTTTATGGCTGTTACCCTGGGTGTCTTCCTAAAGGAGGCAGTTGGCTTTCAGTTGCTGACTCATCACAGCCCCTCAGAGGAACCAACAGTAGCGGGGGTGGGAGCTTCCCTTCCTCAAAAGTCTGAAGGGTAGGTCCACAGGGTCACCTCTCTGAGATCCATGATTCTGTAAGCTTACCCTTCCGTTTTGTGCCCCAGCTGGGGGAGGGAACTTCTTTCTGCAGCTACCATCTCTGTGTTAGCTCAGGGTTCCATTTTGTCCCCTCAGCCTCCAACATCCATGAAACTACTTTGTATATATGTTCTTTTCTGATTTTTTTTATTTCTGTTTTTTCCAGCCCATAAAACAAACAAACAAACAAAAACTCCCCTTTTGTTTAAGGTAGTTTGAAGTGGGATTCTTGTTTCTTGCTCTCAGATGACTTCTGACCCAATGCAGGCATGCTTCATCATTATCGATTAGAAGAGCAGCCACCGTGTACTGAATGTTTACTATATGCAAGGCACTGTGTTGCTATGATCATACTTTTATTTAATATGCTCATCACTATAAAATTAAGATTTCTACCAAAAAAAAAAAAAAAGCCCTGTTCTGCATGAATCTCTTACCTCCCTGCACCCAGGTACACAGGCTCACACACTGTGTTCCCACAGGTTCCCACTGACCTGACAGCCTTTTCCCTTCCTCTGTCAGCACCAGGAGGGCAGACTTCATGCTGGTTATCAAGGAATTAGTTTATGCCTGCTATCAAAGGGAAAAGGGCCTCTACATGCTGCCAGAATGAAATGCATCTGATACGTGAGTGATGTTGTGAAAATGCAGGACCAACCATGCAAGTACTCTCTGTGGTCCCTCCACCAGCCTGGACTATAGATGGCAGACTTGGCATAAGGGGCATTGGGCTTTGAATAGATTGAGATCTTTGCCTTCCAGAAATTTATTTTTAAAACCTTCCAAAGGAACTCAAGTCAGGGACAGAGTCCTTGATCTCATCGAACATTTGAAAGGCCCAACTCTTCCATTTGGATAACTTCTTAAGACAGGAGGTAACTAGAGTCCAGGAATGACAACAGATAGGTCCAGTATAGGGTCATATTCTGGGCACCAGGACACTTTGCCTTAATTTCTTATTCCCATAAAGCAAACTCACTGTTAATTTCCTTATTGTTCAATCCAGTGAAGCTTAGTTGGAGGAGGAGTATGGTTTATCCATAACATTTGGAGATAATCACAATAATGTGATAAAGGATCGAATCAATAGGTTTCATTGCACATCTGAAGAAACTGAAGCACAGTAAGGTTGGTTAACTTAAGACCACACAGCTAAGAACTGAGCTTTGAAATTATTTGATTCAAACCTCATAATGTTGACCATTATATCTTACTATCTTATCTCCTTCAAAATATTTCTTTTTATCTCTTTTCTACTCTCCACTCTCACCCTCAATTTTTTGGGCAGTGTGTTGCACTGACCAGAAACTCAAAGAATGAATGTTGAATATCTTTTTTTTTTTAAAAAAGCACACAAACAAACAATCCCCCTGCCACCATCTGTGACCTTCATCTTCTTTCTATTTGTTGCAAGGACTCTTGCTCCTAGGACTTTGAGGAAGGTCTAAAAATTTGTGGGCAGTCCCATCTTTGAGACTTCCAGCTCATGTCATCTAAAACAATTCTTTTTTCTGTTTTATATGACATCATCTATTTTGCCATATGGTGTCTGAGAAAAGCTTTCTGCTATCAAGACAACTTTGAAAAATTCCTAATATAAAAGACTTTTCAGGGCACCTAAATTAGTTCTTGCATATGTTTTTATTTCCTTTTATCCAGACTCATAAGAAACAGACTCTGAACTATCTACAGTACTTAAAAAGCTGTGCTGCTAAATCCGTAGGGACAGGCCATTAGTATTAAACTAGTGCTGGCAGTAGAAAGTGATGAAAACTGGTGGTGACAGAGGTGATAGAGTACATACATGGCAGTTAGGAGTTGTGTTCTGGCTGCATCATTGGAGGAAACAGGAGTCTTGTCCCCAAGTCTCAAAATGGCCTTGCTGTCAAAGAAGCCTCAGTGACTGGGGTGCCAGGGTTGATGGAACATCTCAGAGGACCTTGTCAGGCCTGCCTTCTGCTACATTCACTGCCTTATTTCATTCTGGTCTCTGTTGTCCTCTCTGCTTCATAGAAAGCCTACCTCTGACATGATGTCTGTACGAGCATCTTCTCCCATCCATCTCCCAGACCTTATTCTGCTACATTTTCCCCTAATTCCTTTTATCTCTACTTGAATTATAGTACATTTGTGTATTTATTGTCTGTCTCCTTGCACTAGAATGTAAGCTCCGTGAGGGCCGGCACTTTACCTTTTGTATTCACTTTGGTCTTGATAGATGAGACCCAGCTTATACCTCTAAATTCCTCAGTTTCCTTGGCTTGCTCATCAGAGCTCACGTCACCACTGTCAGGCAACCTCACCTGGTTCCTATCAGTCTTGGCTAGGGCCACAGGCATATTAGCAACTTTAACTCTGATCAGTAAAAAATAATTAAAATAACTGACATCAACATACTGAACTATGAATTAAGATAGTATTTCCTTTAATCTTCTTGGTAAGGCCCATGAGTTAGACATTATCTCACTATACAAATGGGGAAAGTGAGGTTCAAATAGCTTAATTAATTTATGCCCCAAGGCCCCACAGCTGGTAAGTTGCAGAACCAGGATTTAGAATCAATGTTTTTAAACCCCATAGCACTGTTCTTATCTAGTGTACCAAGTGTAGATGGCCTTTGGTGCCATAGACTTAGCCCTGGTACATTGAATAAACCCTGAATTCCCTAGTACGTCCCAAGCATTTCCCTTCGACACTCCTATGGCTGTCCCAGTCTGTAGAACTCCACGACGCTTTGCCTGGGTTCTCTGCCTAGCCCTCTAGTTATGGCTGGTAACAGTCTGTGGGCTAGGGCCAATATGTAATTCAGATTTGGGGTCTTCCCCTTTCCTATGATAACTTCCAGGGACATATTCCACCCCACTGATAAGAACTCTGATCTCATGCTTGTCAGAATCACATCCAAATTTACTCAGTCCATTAACATTGCACATTATAGCCTTCTCCAGTCTCTGTAGATGTCTTAGTTTTTCCTCATCCTGTCCTAATGGCCATACCTACCCTCTTTTCTAGGAAGGTTTCACCATATGGTGTGGTCTAATCTCTGTGAGAAATGATAACATCTTTCCATAGGTAGGCCCAAACACTGCTTTGGCAGAAGCTTTCTTGCACACATCATTATTTTCATTTCTCTCTTCTAGTGTTATGATTGAACTTGCTCATTAGCAATTGCTCATCCAAGAATTTAGCAAAACAGTCATTGCTAATTGCAGTGCACGTGGAGATAGAGACGGATGGTGCAAATTCCACTTCCGGGTAGAAATCTAATAGAGGTCAGTTGGCTACCTGAAAGAATCAGAGAGCTTCTAGGCAGACATTCTAGGTGAATTAGCTACCTCACTTCCTTTATCCCCATCTCTTCTGCCCATTCTCCTTGCTCCTCCCAGGCAAATTTACTCAACATTCCCTTTCTGTCATCATCTTAACCCATCCTTGCACACCTCTTCCATCACACTGTTGGCCCAGAATAATTCAGTCCATTCATTTCTTACATGATCATCTCCTGCATGTGATTGTCTCCTAAATTATCCACAAAAGTCCATCTGAGAAATTGAAAGAGAAGTTGTAATGATTTCTGAACTCTTTTTCTAAACAAGCAATTACCCTTTCTCCTCCTGTCTTACTTCCTTTAGAAACAATTTGTCAGTTAACAGCAACTACCAAGATTTTCTTTAATGCATTGGGTTACAGCTCCTATAGAGCAAAACAATAGGAAGATAAAGCATATTTTAACAAAAATATCACAAGTAGAATTAATGATTTACCATCAATTCTAGATTTCAGTGATTAGGGCTCGTGGGGACCTTAAGAGTCTGGCAGTTGGTAATTAACATTAAGTTGGGTGACCAAAGAACAGGACTGGATATCAAGAGTACTGAATTTCAGTTCTCTCTCTTTCACTAATCCTATATTATGGTGGACAGTTCTTTTCATATTTTTGGATTCCCTGAAAATACAGAAAATTGAACCACATGATACTCTGGGTTCTGGAATATTTCATGGTTATATCATTTACAAGCCTATTTTAATATTTTATTAAGAAACCTATGATAACTTTTTAAGGTTTCTTTTATCTCATTATCTCATAACCTGCCAGGTTAATTTATATCTACACAACTCAAAAACTCAAAATATCAAAAAAAAAAAAAAAAAAGCTCTTTAAACTGGGCTTTTGAAATTCCTGGAACTGTTTTCCTCTTTATTATTCATGAGTTTGTAATTAAATTTTATTTGATGTTCTAGTTCTGCCTCATCTGGAATAAGAGATATTAAGAGAGAGATCTTTCCCTACTTGGACAAGAGGGTGTAGGCCAGCATGGAGATGTCAGGAAAAATGAGTGACAGACTCTGAAGGGAAAAATCAGTTACTGGGACAGACATAGGCTGATTTACCAACGTCTCCTCACCTCAGAAAATTTCTCCTCCTGGTTCCAACCTGGAAGACTATGGGTTTTATTTTTACTGAGAAAGGAGGCTTTCATTTATGTATTTAACATTCATTCTTTAAATGGAGAAATTACTACATGCTAGTCATCAGGCTAGGAAGCAGAGATGCAAGACGGAGCAGTGCAGAGGAGCTCAGGGTGTGGAAATAAACATTAGCCAAACAGTCAAATAACAAATATAATTACACAATGTAAGTGCTATCATAGCTCTGGTGTAACAGGTTCCTTATCCACACTGCTTTCTCCTTTGTGAAGCTCCTTTCTCTGCTATGTTGTAGGGAGTGTGTGTGTGTGTGTGTGTAGATCTAGGCTTGAAAACAAGACCCCAGTTGTTGTTGTTGTTGTTGTTGTTTTTTAATCTTAGCTAATATCTTTGCGAGGACACGAAATAATTTTCTTAGCCCAGGTTTTGATATCTTACACAGGCAAAGGTACAAGCCCTTATCCTGTGAGTGAGAAAGATCATGCATTCTTTGCTTTCAAATCATCTCTGTATCAAAAAGATCTGATTGCATCACAAATTACCTGAGAGCAAGCACTCTTCACGGAAATAAATATTATATTCTTCCAAGAGGATTTATATCTCTTAGGAGTTACAAAGATAACACATTTGTCCTATTACTGTAACTTTTTACCTTATTCCTTACAAAATAATAATCCTGTCAGGATACTGTTAAAAATATCTGATTTCTTCCTAAACCTATTCATAAGATAAAGCCTGTTCTATTAGCTTGGAAAGTCTGTGTCTGGACCAGATGAAAAATATTCTTTTTGATCATATCATCTCTCCCAAGATAGAAGAATAAAACCATATGTGTGGAAAAGCTCAGTTCACTCATTCATCCAACTAAATTATGAAAGAACAGAAAACTGAGGAATCAGACTTTGTCTCGGGGCGCTGGCTATGGGGTTACTAATAAGCAATGTCATCAAAAGTCTAAAGTCCATCTCACTGAAAGGAGGCTGTAAAGACCCCACCAAGGCAATACTCAAACCTAAGGATTCAAGCCAATGTCAACCATTTGTAGGTTTGATTCTATTGGTTCACTCAGTTATTAATGCAAACTATACAGCATTATCTGCCATGAATGCAACATGATGCTGAAGACAAAAAAACTCTTATGCTGTTTACAATCTAGCTGAGCCTTTTATCTATGGCAAGCATACAAAAATATTGATTAGCTGTGAAGTCAAAAGATGTATTTTTCTTCTAACACATTGCTTCTGCACTAACAGTATAAAAGATGTGTGTTATTCAGTGTTGATTGAAAATTTCTTTGACTATCCCTTTTCTTTCTTGGTTATTGAGGACAGAGAAAAGTGATTTTTCTAGGTTATTGCTGACTTTCTCTTGTGTTGGAGAGAAAGGTCCAACAGGTGACCTGGGAACCCATTAAAGTAAAAAACATTCTTAAAATGTGCAGTCAGAAAAAGAAACTAAATTTCTTAACATACCGTGACCCAGTCTGGAATTTGTCATTCTATTATTCATATGGCCTGGTTTCAATAACTGGGTTGTTCGTAGAAATGGCATCAGATGAAGGCCAATGCACATATCAACACAGATGCTGGCAAAACTTTTTCTACGTATAACTCAGCTCTATGACTAATTGAACAAAAGTAACACAGGGCTGAGTAGCTTGTAATTTCCTGTAAAAGTCTTTAATATTCAGACTTGAGATCCAATTCAGCTGCATTTGACTGCATGTTAGTAGTGTTTCCTTTTAGTGGGATGAATTTTAAGTGTTGTTGGCTTAGCTTTGGAGAGTTTCTTGAGCGTTCTCAAGCCTTGTAGAGAGTGCTCATAAGATCTGTCCTTAGTGTGCTGGGATCCTGATGAAAAGCTAATAAACTTTGAATGCATTCATTGAAACTTAATACCCCCGGTAACAAGTTGAAAACAGACTACAAGAGGGGTATTGTGTCCTGTTCTGGGTGTTGTCCTTCAAAAGTGATACCAGCAATTATAAAATATAAGGTACAAGAGGCACCACCTGGGAAGTAGCTCATGAGGAAAGTTATACAGAGAATAGTTAAGAGAAAACTGGATGTTTTCTCTGAAGAAATGAAGGTTCAGGGTCGGGAAAATAACAGGAGTTGGGGAAAAGTAGAGTTACAAAGATTTAGCTTGTTTAGGTTTGCTCTAAAAAGCTACATAAAGACTCCGTCGAAGTTTCTGGTAGGCAAATTTGGGGGTCGAAAATTACAAAGAAAACTCAGAGCTAGTCAAATACAGAAAGAGCTGACTCTTTCTATAAACAGAATCCACTCCAGACTATGTTGTTTGGATGAAGATGGGGACCCAACTCCCTATAATCTGTACAGAAGAATCTTGTAATTGGAGGAAGTACATCTGATTTAGGTACAAAAGGTTAAAGTCTTGCAGCTGGTCCCACCTGTGTTTGTAGATCAGCTCTGTAGCTTCTTGACTTTAAATCTGAGTAAAGACTACCCTATCTCAACCCAAGTTCTGCCATCTTAAAAACAGAGGTTAACACTTTCCTCAACATAATTTGTTGTAATGAATAAATAAGACTTTGTGTGTCAGTGGCCTATGGAAATTTCTTGACACATAGAAGGCACTTCTCTGAGTAACTTGTAGGGTCCCTTCCATTTTAAGAATCCCAAATTCTAAGAATGGTGGAGGGAGATAGAACATTTTTTGCTAGTTACTTTGTCCTGTGCTAACCCTATCTTTTCTGACACATGGTGTGATCCTGTCCAAACATGTCATTTATTGGCTTGGAGCATCCTGTGTTCAAAGCTGTGACCAGAGGTTCTGAAGTCGATGTGAGATTAATCCACTGATGCTTAGAAATTTTGTCATAGAATCATGAGTGAGTTCAATTGAAGATGGTGTGTTTGGCTTTGCCAATAAGTATTGGCAGGGCGGTGGGGTGAACCTATCACACCTTACTGTCTATTGGGATATCAGGATTTGTGTTTTGACTTTACTATAGAGCAGCTCTATAAATTTGGAGAAGTAATTTCACCTCTGATGACCTCAGATTCCTAGTCATTGAAACAAGGATGTTGATTAGATAATCTTTAAACAAACTTGCTATTTATAAAAGTGGCAGGACTTCATTATATAGGCAGCTCTGTCAATATTTTTGTAGAGTGAAAAGTGTAGATAACACCTTGGAGAATGCAATTTGAATTCCAAATAACTTTATTACCACAGAGCAGTAGGAAATAAGCGATGGGAACATGTTCACTGCAAACAAATCTGGAGGAAAATAAATGGTGCTAATTCAAGGTAAGAAAAATACCAAATTTAGATTACATAAGAGGCCTTAAGCATGCATAAATCAGGAAGTAAATAAAGATTAACAGAAAGAGATACACACAAGGTATCCTGGAAGACCCAAATCTTGTAAAAAAAAAACAGTCTAGAAAGCCTTTAAAAATCTCTTCTTAGTAGTGGAGAGGGAATTTGCCAGACAAACCAGGAGAGAAGGCCTTAGGGCTCAGGCCCAGGTGAGTGTGAGAAGACACGGAGTATGTCAGGAACAGCAGGTGGGTCCAGTATACCAAAAGTTCTAAGTGTGTATGAAGGAGTGGCAAGACTTGAAGTGAAAGAAGTAGGAAGGGTGTCAGAGCCTGAAAAGGAGTGTTTCCGAATTATGATGTTGTGAAGAAGAGTTAATAGGAGCTTGGGTTATCACCTTTATCATCCTCCTCTTCCTCAAAAAATGTGTATGTGTAATTATGCAGGGGGCATACTATTGCTCCAAGAGAACTCACCAACTCACTTCTTCCTTTCCTACCTTCCTTCTGAAAACATTTACTGTTTCACCTGCACTAGGGCAGCCCTTGAGCAACATGCAGCAGAAGTCCAGGTCCTCACTCAAGACAGCAGGACAACTCTTGTCTACACAACTCCATGATTTGGGAAACCCAAACCACTTACCCATTCCCCCAGGCCTCCCAAAAGGTACTCCATCCTGCGTGGGCTCCCTGATTCAGCAGGCAACTGAGTTAAGCCCGAAAACTTTTCTTGGTGCTGAGCACAGTGATCTCAGGTATCCACAGGGCGGGCAGCTCCACTCTGGCCCCATTCTCAGTCCCGTGGTGTTCTAGTTCTGTATTCCTCTGTTCATGGTGATAAAGGGACAGATTAATAAACTGCCAGCTGTGCAGATTTCTAACTGGGGTTTAATAAACTCAGGTCTCCCCTCATTGCAGGCACCCCCAATCTTTATGAACTAGTCTACCAGAGGCCCCTGAGCTCTGAAGCAACTGGCCACGCCTCCTCCTCAAGTGAGAGTGAGGAAGGAAACAGCCACTCTTTTCAAACTGTGTGCTTTCCAAAAACTTCACTCACTACCTTTTCCTCTTCTTGGTTCTTCTTATAACAACTTCTTTAAAAAACTTATAACAACGTCTTTTAACAACTAGGGCAGTTTTGTTGTCTTCCCCTGAGTTCTTCAGGTAAACTTCTGAGGCCTCATTGTTCTTAAAATATGTCATACTTTGTAGTGTCTTTTGTCCTAAACTCTAGGCCTTAACTGCCCACTTAACTTCTTTTATTTTTTTTTTCTGGTTTGCAAGAACAGTATTTATAGGATAAACAAATAGCCAATGCGCAGCCTTGCTTCCCCAAGCCCCCATAGTCTCAGTGCAAGAAGGTCCTCTCTGAGCAGTGAGCTGAAAGCAGGACCAAGGGATGGCCACAGCCTGTCCCAGCACAAGGTGCTACAGTCACATGACCCCCCAGACTTCTTCAAAGGCTGTGGTGAGTTTTGCACAGGTGAGGGCTGCAGAAAGGGGGTAGCTGCTGATGGACACCATCTTCTCTGTGTACTCCACACTGACCTGGCCGTGGGCAAAGGCCCCGACCACAAAAACAATAGGGTCACTGTTGGGCACCAACTCTCATACATCACTGACGACCGGGATGGAAAAAGATGTGCCGATCTTCATATATCCAACCGGGAAGTGATCGGACACTGGATTCTTAATTACCTTCAACAGCTTCTGGGGCCCATCAGCTGCTGGAACACTGAGTTTGTGTAAAAGCTGAACCATGAGGCCACAATAGCGGTCAAAGGTTCTGGGAATTCGAGTCTGAGGGTTCACTTCAATCAGCACATTCTTCTGCGTGTGGATGTAAACCTGCAGCAAGCCAGCTCGGTTCAGGGGGCTGTCCATCAGCATCAGTAAACTCTGGTGAGCTATGTCTGGTCTCACTTCCCCAGGGTCCCGTCCATTCTTCAACAACACAGACTTGTGCTTGTCACAGTTGAGTAGCTCATATGTCTTCCCTACCTTGACTGTCTCCAGACTCGCCCCTTCCAGCACCACAATGAGCCTCCGTCCTCCGGTCTTATTTCCCGCCCCAAGTCGGGGCCGCTTGGGAGCCACAGCATCCCAGCCCTCTTCCTGCTCCTCACCGCGCGGCTCACGAGGTTGGAATCCGCCACTGGGCGCAGCCATCTTGCCACCGGACCGTCCATTTAACTTCTTATACTGTTTTTAAAACAACATGATGCCCAGAACCAAGGTTTACCTTTTAGACACTGAAGTTTAGAAAATTAGGATAATTTAGAGGACTCCTATCCAAACCCTTAATTGTTCAATGGAAGAGCTAAGTCCCAAAGACAGGAAAGGGTATATCCAAGATCACATATTTGTTACTAAATACTAAATCTGTATGAATTAAGATGCTTCTGATTACGGGCTCTTGGATGGCTCAGTCGGTTAGCTCAGGTCATGATTTTAGGGTTGTGAGACTAAGACCTGCATCAGGCTTATGTGCTGGGCATGGAGCCTGCTTAAGATTCCTTCTCTCTCTCCCTTTGCCCCTTCACTTCCTCTCCCCTCCAAAAAAAAAATCCTCCAGTTTATGAGAAACTCTGACTCTAAATTCTAAACTGTGTTAAACCATCATAGGATGCATTTTATTAAATAATAAAAAGTCCAACAGTGGGACAGTCTGCAAGTAAGGCACGGTCAAGGGTTCTGGCTCTATTACTATGCTCTTCTCTCTGTTCTAATGTTCTAACCTTCTTCTGGGTATCAGTTTTGGTTTGTGCTTGCATGCCACAATCTCTCAACCTGTTTGTTCACCGTAATTGTGGCAAAAAGAATTCTTGGTTCTTGTCTAACCAGTGAAAGAGTTTCTTTCTTCCAAACCTGGAATGCAAATTCTTCATTGTAATCTGAGTGAGCCAAATTGATCGTATGCTCACTCCTGTACCATTACAGTCATAGGGAAATACCTGTGCACTGATTCACTTAAACCTGGGTCCCTCACTATGGGGTAGAACTACTATACTTGATTAAGTTATTAGTATCCATTTCTGGAGCACAGATAAGTTAAGCTATTCTAAAGTCACAAATATGACTTTCAGGGAGTGGCGAGGAGTGGTTGCCAAAACAAAATTAGGAAGGAGGAAGTAAGGAATGGATGCTATGTAATCACCTGCAGAAACCCAGAGATACCCTATATTTCAGTCCCGCTTTGACTGACATGAAGGAAGAAAGATGACAGCTCTAGAACAATCTACTGCTTAAAAGAATATCACATTCAAAATAGACATTGTATGATCCCTCCTATGAATAATGATGCTGAGGCAGTCCAGAAAAAAATAGTTAAAATTGATAAGGAGAGGGCAACCCTTTCATTCTGCTGCCAAGACAAGGCCATCTGCTATGACATCACAGGTAGATATAGCAGCACATTTTGTCTTATAAAGTTGCCGAGGCAACATCATCTGACCATGACGTAGGTTAAGGTGGCAGCACAGAAACTGACATTTTTAAGATTTATTTTTTATTGTGAAAAACAAGTTAGATGAAAACACAACTTATTTTTAGTGACTATTTTAAATTCTCAGAGGTAAGTTAGCCAGAGAAAAGATAATTACTGTAGATCACTATTTTTTGGAAATTCTTTGATGACTTAAAATGGTCAGTAAATCCTTTTGGTTGGAGACTTAGAAGGTTTATATATGTTGGGTTTCAGTTGCTTTGTTTAGCTGTTTCTTTGTTTAATTCTTTTTGAATTTTTAAAATTTTTATCAATAAGGCACATGTATGTGCAGATCTGGCTTTTGTTTCTCTTGATTTATTTCTCTATCAGCTTCTGTCCAATTCTGTTGTAACTATTTGATTGAAACTCTTTCCAGTACTTTTTTGCACCTGCACTCTACAGGGCCTCGCATAAAGTTAAATAAATAGAAGGTATTTAATTATACCTTTTGGTGAATTACTCTTTACTCATGCTTCCTTTAAAATTTTTATTCCACCACTTCTTTTCTTTTTTTGTATATATTGTATTTATTTATTTGAGAGAGAGAGAGAGAGAGTGAGAGAGAGCATGAGAGGGGAGAAGGTCAGAGGGAGAAGCAGACTCCCCGCAGAGCCCGATGCGGGACTCGGTCCCAGGACGCCAGGATCATGACCTGAGCTGAAGGCAGTGGCTAAACCAACTGAGCCACCCAGGGGCCCCTCCACCACTTATTTTCCAAGTTAATTTCCCTTATTTGTTTCTTTTTGTTTGGAGTTTGTCCAAAACAAATAATGAGATGAAAATGAAGTTTTTCAAAGCAGCATGAATCTCAATTAAAGAAACTCAGGGACACCTGGGTGGCTCAGTCATTGGGCATCTGCCTTCAGCTCAGGTCATGATCCCGAAGTCCACATTGGGCTCCCTACCTGACGGGAGGCCTGCTTCTCCCTCTCTCACTTCTCATGCTTGTGTTACCTCTCTGGCTGTGTTTCTCTCTGTCAAATAAATAAAATCTTTAAAAAAAAAATAAGGAAAGAAACACAACTATACTATCTGCTTACCAGCCTGGGATATAATTTGTAGTTTTAATTTTATCTCTTCAATTAATGACTGAAACTCTCATATACTCTTATGAACAGCAGGAAGTCCAGTGTCTCCTTGAAGGTTCAAAATTGATTGTGCAAGAAACACAGGACTTTCTCAGTCATTAATTTATTCATAGAAAAATTATGGCGTGGCCATTATGTGCCAGGCACTGTTCCAGGTGCTAGAGATACAACAGAGGAAGAGTTTTACTTTCAGATACATTTAGATAGAAAGAACTAGAAAATTTGTGTCCACAAGCACTGATACTTCGATCATTGCCATATGGTTCACTACTGAATATTCATTCCATACCGTTAGATTGAAACCTGTCCATCCTGAGACAGTATGCTTTAATGTCCAGATTCTTAGCCAATGTTGCGTTAGCCCCTTACCCTGAGGTTCAGGGTTATTATATCTTAATTCAAATTTATAGCCATTTTTCTCCAAAGTTTATAACTGAGCCAAGAAAAATAAATCTTGAGGAAGTTGTAGTTGTGTGTAATTATTTCTAATTAACTTATTTTTTTAAGTAGATGAAAGTTTTAATAGTGATCATATGTCAAATTCATAAGCAAAGAAACAAAAGAACAATAAAAAATTACATATCTGGAGACTTACTAGTTTCCATCTGGGATGTAGATAAGCTGAAAAGAATGTTGCTCTTATCTTACAACAGAAGATACCAAAAATTCCAACAAAATCCTAACTCTTCTTGAGAGTCTGGATAGGGAAAAGACACTGCTATGGAAAAAGCACAAAATCCTGTCCAGACCTTTGTCTTCCAAGGAACACATATTTAAGCTGTCAGTGGAAGGGCAGCAAGCCCTCTTGTCCCTAGCATATAGATGAAGATCCGCTTCAAGTGGGGGAAGGGAAAAAGAAAAAAACTCTGTGACTAGAGGAGGGTTAGAAAACTGTATTAAGCCCAGACTATTTGAGGTTACCTACATTGGGGGAAGGACAAGATGACCAAGAAAGCTTCAACTCTGAGACCCTTGAATGTAGAGCCTGCCTAAGACTGAGGCAGAAACAGGGTAACAAAGAGTATCTCCCACACCCTACTACCACTACCATACCAGCAACCATGAAATAACAAGCAATAGCTGTTTATTGCTGAGTGAAAGGCCAGAGTATTGGAGAGGCAACGTCTCTGGTATGTAGGTACACAAGGAAGGCCTAAAGTTGAGGGTAGAGTAGTAACACTGATAAAAAATCATCTGGCAATCCAGCTTCCAGACTTAAACACAAAGTAATACCAGAATTAAACTGGTGAGGTCCAGAAGCAAGAACAAAATTGAAACCAGATGAATTTCTGAACATATTGACTCCAATACCAGCAGAAGATGAAGTATTGCTATTTGTAGGCATAAGTGATATCGGCCTCACTGTCTACTGTTCTACAGTCCACATCCTGCATGCAGAAAGACACAACCACTGCCAAGAGAGAAGGCAATTAAAAGAACCAGTCCCAGAGATTCCCCAGGTATTGAAATCATCAGGCATCAATTTAAATTAACAATGATGAATATATTAAAGACTCTAGGAGAAAAGATGGACAATATACATGAACAGATGGGGAATGTCATCAGCCCTGAGAACTGAAACTGAAAGAGGACGCCAAATAAAAATGTTTGAAAAAGAATAGGTAACAGAGATGAAAAGCAATTTTAATGGAACCATTGAGAGACTCAATAGAACTGAGGAAAGAATTAGTAAACAAAAGCCAAGATAATTCTTTTTAGCAGACTTGTACTATAAGATCTTTGGGAATAGTAAAAATAAAAATAAATGTTAAAGTTTTCTTTTTATTTCTAATCATGCTACAAAAAACAATTGGCTGTCCAAAGTGAAATTAATAGTGAGGCATCAGTGCACACATAAAAGAAATATGAATGACAGCAACAGGATCAAATATGGGAATGAGGAATAGGGAGCATGTGCTATGAGTTTCTTAAATAATACTGAAGTAGTAGAATATTATTTTAGAGAAATGTGCTTTAGATAAATATGGTAAACCTTGAGATAAGCATTAAAAATAAAATTGTTTAAAACGACTTGTGAATAATAGATCCAAAGTGGAGATAATATTGAAAGTGAAAATGTACTCAATCCAAAAAAAGTGAGGAAAAAGAAGAGCAAAGAATGCATGGAACAAGTAGAAAACAACAAACAAAATGGTAGGTTTCACTTAAACATATGACGATCATTATGTTCGACATAAGTAGTCTAAACATACAAACTGGGACGCCTGGGTGGCTCAGTTGGTTAAGCAACTGCCTTCGGCTCAGGGCATGATCGCGGAGACCCGGGATCGAGTCCCACATCGGGCTCCCTGCTCCGCAGGAAGCCTGCTTCTCCCTCTCTCACTCTCCCTGCTTGTGTTCCCTTTCTGGCTGTGTTTCCCTCTGTCAAATAAATGGAATCTTTAAAATAAATAAATAAATAAATAAAAAATAAACATACAAACTAAAAGAGATTATCATAGTGGATAAGTGAGCAACTCAACTTTATGCTATCTATAAAAAACTAATTTTAAACACAAGTTAAAAGTAAAAAAAATGAAAATTAGATTTATTATAAAAACACTAATCCAAAGAAAGCTGGAGAATACCAGACAAAGTAGAATCAGACAAAGTAGACTTGAGAACAAGAAATATTACCAGAGATAATGACAGGCATTATTACATAATGATAAAGAGGTCGATTTGTCATGAAGACATAACAATTCTAAATGTATATGAACCTAACAGTGGGACTTTTGAAATACTTGAAACAAAAATTGATAAAATAAAGAAGACATTGATGAATCCACAGTTATAGTTGGTAACTTCAATACTTCCATTTCAGTAAGTGATAAAACAAATAGATTTTAAATACCAGTAAAAATAGGGAAGATACAAATAGCACAACACTATCAACAAACCTGACCTGATGGACATTAACAGAACAGTCCTTCTAACAAGAGAATACACATTATTTTTCAAGTGCAGGAGGAAGAGCATCACCAAAGACCATTTTCTTTTTTTTTTTTTTTTAAGATTTTATTTATTTATTTGACAGAGAGAAATACAACTAGAAAGGGAACACAAGCAGGGGGAGTGAGAGAGGGAGAAGCAGGCTTCCTGCCAAGCAGGGAGCCCGATGTGGGGCTCGATGTGGGGCTCAATGTGGGGCTTGATCCCGGGTCTCCGGGATCATGACCTGAGCCGAAGGCAGTCGCTTAACCAACTGAGCCACCGAGGCGCCCCGACCATTTTCTATAAAATTGTGTATCCATAAAACAAACTTGAATTTTATTTTATTTTTTTAAGATTGTTTAGATTTATTTGAGATAGAGAGCACAAGTAGGGAGAAGGGCAGAAGGAGAGGGAGAAGCAGACTCCCCACTGAGCAGGAAGCCTGACATGGGGCTAGGGGCTCCATCCTGGGAATTCAGGATCATGACCTGAACTGAAGGCAGATTCTTAACTGACTGAGCCACTGAGGTACCCCACAAACTTGAATTTTAATAAATGTAAAAATAATTGAAATCACACAAAACGTCATCATTCAGAAATTGAACTAGTAATGAACAGAAAAATACCTAGAAGAGCCTGAAAAATTTAGAAATTAAACAACACAATTTTAACTAACCTAGGCCTCAAAGAGTAAGACTCAGTGGAAAAAAGAAAACATTTTTAAATGCATGAAATAAAACACAATGTATAAAATGTGTGTAACATCGCTAAAACAACACTTAATATTGTTAGAAATAAATGTTATTAGAGAAGAAGAATCTCTAATCAACATACTAAGTTTCCATATCAAGAAACTAGTAAAAGAACATATTAAACCAATAAGGAAAGAAGGAAGTAATCGAGATCTGTACAAAAATCAAAGAAATATAAAATAGAATAACAGGGGAGAAAATCAATAAAATCACTGATCGTTTGAGATCGTAAAACTGGTGCATCTCCAGTACATCTGGTCAGAAAGGGAAGTAGCAAGTCCCTGGTGTTTGGAATGGGAACAGTGACATCACTACACCTCCTATAGATATTAAGAGATTTAAGGGAATACATGAATAACTTCATGTCTGTCGGTAAAGTAGTTGCTGAGTGTTTAGGGAGAGTGTGGCTGGGTGTTTTACGGGCCTAAATGGAAAGCGGCAGAATAAAGTTCTTGGGGCTGCTGGAGCTGTTCTATACCATGATTGCTGTGGTCGTACAACTTGATGTGTTTCCCACAGGACTGTACCTGATAAGAGTTGAATTTTATTCACTCTAAAGGCATTAATGCCTTCAGTTTAAGATACTTCATCGTTTTTTTTTTCTCAATCATTCGCATCATATAATAGCCATATCTAACTTTTGGGCTTTTGATCCACTTGTTTTTAATTTATGTAAACTAGAAAACTTACATCAAAAATTTCAGGGGCACCTGAGTGGCTCAGTTGGTTCAGCATCTGCCTTCAGCTCAGGTCATGATCCTGGGATCCTGGGATTGAGCTCCACATCAGGCTTCCTGCTCGGTGGGAAATCCTTCTCCCTCTCCTATGCCTCTCCCCACTGCTTGTGCTCTCTCTCTTTCTCTCTTGTTCTCTCTCTCTCAAATAAAGTCTTTAGAAAGTTTTTCAATTATTAAAAATTCTTGTCATGGAGATTGGAGAGGACTTCGTGGAAATGACTACATGTAATGTATGATCTTGAATTGGATCTGGAACAGGAAAAAAAAGGCATTATTGAGAAAACTGGTGAAAACTACAAAATAGAAAAAGAGTCTCAAACACAGGATTTTTAATTTTAATACAATTCTTAGCCTAACAAACATATGTGATCAAAATAAGAACAAGACTTTAAAAAAAAATTTTTTTTTTAATAGTAGGAGACTTCTTTGTGTTGGTGCAGCTGAAGAAAGTCCCAGCAACACCCAACATTGGCCATCTCCCAAGTGGAGCTGTTTACTGAAGCAAAGGACCTAAGACAGGAACAACATGCTGCTCATGAATGTTTGCAGCTGCCCTTGTCTCTCCCAGCTTTTGATTCTGGGATATGTGAAATTTACCTCTCAATAAGAGGGAAAGCTCAAAACTACTCCAAGCAACGTGAAAAGACAAGAAGTCCACCCCTCACCAAAGCTTTGTCACAGACATCTTAATGAAGCCTTGTGTGCACCAATCACAAAAAAACCAAAATTAAGAAATCCATACTTTATAACATTTTTTAAAAAGTTTTGCTTATGACAACTCTTTATTGTGAATGAAATGTTTTTTTCATGAGCAGGGTTAGACTTGCTCATGAATTTCAAGGATTAACTCCCGTACTTCATCTGCAGTCCTCTTGTGTTCATCACACAATTTGACATTCACCTCCTTTTTTTACATATAACATTTGAGCTTTTTCTTCCTGCAGATTATCCCACAAAACTTTCTCAAATCTATTTATCCCTATGTTCTTGGTGTCCCTCAGTCTTCTGCTGGAATTTCTATATAGTTGGATAGAGTTCATATCTAAAAAAAAAAAAAAAAAAGTAAATAAGTCTCCCTGAGGATTTCTTTAGTATGTCAATGAACCTACAGTAGAAATGAGTGCCTGGCATCCCCAGACTCCCAAAGAACATGATAAAAATTATGTGCATCACTGAATTGCAAAAATTTATTCTAGAATTCTTCCTTTGGAAGTAAGGGGAACATTCAGAAGAACCTAATAATGTTAATGTTCTTTTATGATTTTGATAAGCCCTTTGTCTATATTCCTCCAAGAAAGAGACTATAAAATAAGGAAAATTCCTTGGTAGTTGAACAAATTTTTCTTCACATTATGGGTTTAGAAAACTCTATTACTCCCTCATAATTCCTCCAAAATAGTGGCTTTTCTAAGGATACATACTTATGCAGGTAAGTATTCTCAAGCCGCATCCTTAAAACTATCCTTCTTCCTCTTAGAACTAAACATGGTTTCTTCCTTAAGCCCATACTCCATCAAGAACAAGACACAATGTTACCAGTTCAGAGTAAACTTCCACATTTTAAGTTGTTTTAGGGAAAAAGTTATCCCTTTACACTTTATCCTCAATCTTTTTACCTCTGACATGGCATCCAGGTATCTGGGGATCCTCAGAGCCAGCTGACCATATTTATGAGGGAGTTGTCCTCATTCCCACACATCCCCAGCTCCTCTTTTTTTCCGTGTCACATCCACAATCCTCTTGGCTATCCCAGAAGCATTCTGCTGATTTCAGTGCTCCATTGGTGAGTGAAGGAGCTTAGTTCACACCTGGTCCACCAGCCTGTGTACCTCACACAGTGTCTTCATTCTACTCCTATGAGCATGATGGTATAAGAACTCCACAGGTACTCCCCACCTCCCAGGGCAGATGAGAAGCAGAGCACAGGTCTCCACTAGTCCAAAGCCTTCCAGTTTCTATGAGTGTACTGTCATCTCCTCTATCCACTACATTGAAGTTGAAGGGAAGAGGGGTATCAGTGCCACTTTTCAAAACTCCTCAAGTTTCTCTCTTGAATTCCTTTCTGTTCTCAATTTGGAGGTATTTTCTTATCTCCTCTGGGCCTGTAAAAAGATATTCGAAAATGACACTACAGATGAAGGGCTAATACCCAGATCTATAAAGCACTCCTCAAACTCAACACCCCCAAAAAAGATGATCACATCAAGAAATGGGCAGAAGACATGAACAGACACTTCACCATAGAAGACATACAAATGGCTAACAGACACATGAAAAAATGTTCATCATCATTAGCCATCAGGGAAATTCAAAGTAAACCCACATTGAGATACCACCTTACACCAATTAGAATGGCCAAAATTAACAGGACAGGAAACAATAATGTTAGATAGGCTGTGGAGAAAGGGGAACCCTCTTACACTGTTGGTGGGAATGCAAGGTGGTGCAGCCACTTTGAAAGCAGTGTGGAGATTCCTTAAAAAATTAAAAATAGAGCTACCCTATGACCCTGCAATTGCACTACTGGGCATTTACCCCAAAGATATAGATGTAGTGAAAATAAGGGCCATATGTACCCCCAATGTTCATAGCAGCAATGGCCACAATCGCCAAACTGTGGAAAGAGCCACGGTGCCCTTCAACAGACAAATTGATAAAGAAAACAGAATCCCTATGTACAATGGAATATTACCCCTCCATCAGAAAGGAGGAATACCCTACTTTTGTAGCAACATGGATGGGATTGGAGATTATGCTGAGTGAAATGATTCAAGCAGAGAAAGTCAAGTATCATATGGTTTCATTTACTTGTAGAGCATAAAGAGTAACATAGAGGAGAGTAAGAGAAGGAAAGGAAATGTGAACTGGGGTAAATCAGAGAGGAGATGAAGCATGAGAAACTTTGGACTCTGAGAAACAAACTTAGGGTTTTGGAAGTGAGGGAGGTGGGGGATGTGTGAGTCTGTTGGTGGGTATTGAGGGCACGTATTGCATGAGCACTGGGTGTGGGGCATAAACAATGAATTTTGGAACACTGAAAAAATAAATTAGCATTTAAAAATGGGCAAAAGATTTGAATAGAATTTCTCCAAAGAAGATATGCAAAAAGTCAATAGACACATAAACATCATTAATCACTGGGGAAAGGCAAATTATAACTGCAATGAGATATCACTTGATTCCCATTAATACAACTATTACAAAAACAAAACAAACAAACAAAAAAGGAAAATAACCAAGGTTGGAAATTGAATTGGAACCCTCATGCTTTGCTGGTGGGAATGCAAAATGGTGCAGCTGCTAAAGAAGACGTATGATGGTTCCTCAAAAAGTTAAACTTGGAATCATGATATGATCCAACAATTCCACTTCTAGGTGCATCTTCAAAAGGACCAAAAACAAGGACTCAAGTGAATACTTTCACACCAATGTTCAGAGCAGCATTATTCACAATAGCCAAAAGGTAGAAACAACCTTTAGAAAAAAACTATTTTTCTTTACTTTCAAAACTTCTGACACCAGATGGTGGTGATGTTGGGGTATGTGTGCAGATGTTCTCCCATCAAGTATTTCTCTAATACCCAGGAGACACTGACTGGGTGTCCTGTAAATGTAACTTTGTTCTGACACTCTCTACCTGAAGACAGCATCTGGGCCCACAGTTCCAGGGCTCAGTGCTGTAAGACTCCCCTTACTTCAGACATTAATCACAAGCCAAGACTGTCACCTGCATGTCTGACTTACCAGCTCTAAACTGGAACTCCCACCACCCCCTCCTTGGGTTCAATAATTTGGTAGAATGACTCAGAGAACTTATGGAAACATTTATTTATGTTTACTGACTTTTTATAAAGGCATACAACTCAAGAACAGCCAGATGGAAGAGATGCACAGGACAAGTACAGAAGAAGGAGTGCAGAGCTTCTGTGCCCTCTCTGAACTCACCCCCCCGCCCCAGCACCTTGATGTGTTCAGTAACCTAGCAGCACTTCAAATCTCAGTGTTCAAGAGCTTTTGTAGTTTTAACCTCCATGCCACTTTACTCGTGATAGATAGGTGAGGCTGAAAGCTTCAAACTTCTAACCATCTAGTTACCAGACCCATCCTGATGCTATCTAGTGTCTCCAGCTGAAATCATCTTATTAGCATAAACCAAGGTGCACTCAAAAGGGACTCTTTATGAATAAGAAAAGACGACTCTATCACTCAGGAAATCCCAAGGGACATAGGAGCCCTGTGACAGGAACACCACAAACCCAAATGTCCATTGATGGATGAATGGATAAGTAAAATTTGATACACACATGCAATAGAATATTACTCAACCTTATAAAGGAATGAAATTCTGATATATACTGCAAAATGGATGAACTTTAAACATTTATGTTAGGTAAGCCAGGCACAAAAGAACAAATATGATATAATTCTACTTACTTGATGTATCCAGAATTTGACTAACTTTATAGAGACAAATAGTAGAACAGCAGTTATCAGAGACTGGGGGTGGGGAGTGAAGAATGGAGAAGTATTGTTTAATGAATATAAAGTTCCAGTTTGGAATGATTAAACATTTCTGGAGATGGATGGTGGTGATGATGTATAGCATGTTAACATACTTAATGTCACTGAGTTGTATGTTTAAAAATAATCAAAATAGTAAATTTAATGTTATATGTATTTTATCCCAATTTTTAAAAAAAGAACATACATATACACACCCCCACACCCACATAAATTTCTCATAGCTACTTCTCCCTAATGGCCAACCCTCTCCTTAAATCTATGGACCTGTCAATCTTTTTTGAGTGGCCCATGTGCCCATTCTCCCCATGAGAATAAAGTAGGTGTTTGGATAAAGTTCATCTTGTGATCAGAACCAATCAGTTTTGGCCAGCTAAGGTTACTCATATTAGATGTACAGCACGGTCTACTGGCTCAATTTTATCCAACCAACATTCATATACTGAAGTCTTAAATTCTGGTATCTGAATGTGACTCTATTTGGAGATAGGGTGTTTAAAGAGCTAATTAAGGTAAAATGAGATCATTGAGGTGGGTCCTGATCCAATAGGTCTGGTGTCCCTATAAGAGGAGGTTGAGACACTTGGTAAACAGAAGGATGGCTAAGTATACACAGAGAAGATAGCCATCTATAGGTATCTGAGGCCATGAAGAGAGGTCTCAGAAGAAACCAACCCCATTGACCTCTTGATCCAGTACTTTTAGCTTCCAGACTATGAGAAAATAAATTTCTGGTGTTTAAGCCACTCTGGTATTATTACAATAGACCTGAAAACTTACTATACATTTTTTGAGGGAAGCCTCTATTTGCTAACAGATTGAAATAAAAATGTTGAGTTATTTGTAGCTTCTCCTCTGCTCACTTACTTCCTACACTCCTAAATAATGTTGAGTTATTTGACTCAACATTTATCCCCAAAGATTAAACTAGTTTTTATCCATATAGTTTGTCTTCCAGATAAAAACATAACACATTGTATGCTATATTTTTTTCTTTTTATTTTGATAAAAGTAAGAGACATGAGCTCCTACTCACAGAAATACATCGTATCTCTTAGGCTATTCCGTTCTTTATACAAGAGGCTGCCATTCTTTTAGGTACTGCTATAATGCTATAACTTCCATTTGGAAGAGGGAGAGGCAGGGAGTCCAACATGGGGATTAATTCCAGGACGCCGAGATCACAACTTGAGCTGAAGGCAGATGCATAAAGACTGAATGCTATAACTAACTAACATTCTATTGCTAGACATCAGTTTGTTATTTTTAAATTATTTTCTTTTATTTGTTATAGATTCAGCAGGAAATGATTAGTATGATCTTGTCATGAGTTCAGAGGGAGCCCTCCCGTAGTCGTAACCAACTGTTCCAAAGAAAAGCTTGTAACAAGGATCTGAAGAACAAAGAGAGATACCACATCTTCAGGTCTGTAGCTGAAAAAATTGAATCACAGGGCTGGATTTTTAAAAAAAAAAAAAACATTTCATATTGTACATGTAATAATTAGTTTAAGACTTACAACACCATAGGGGCTTTTCTTATCCCTACTTAACAGTCAGGAAGAACTTATTTTACTTACCCCACATCACAAAGCTAGGAAAGGGAAGAGTTGGATTATGGGTTCAGGCCTACCCTATTAATCAGTACCCTTCAAAGTTTCCTCCCACTTGTGCACTAATTTTTACTTCCATACTCCAGTTAGTTGTGTTAGAATTTGCTTTTTCTGGTCTACCTCTCTTGATCTTCTATTCATGTTATCATCTCTCTCTCTGGACCTCATTATAAGTAATTCCTTCAAATTACATTTCCCAACTCATTGTCTCATCAGATCTGTTCCACTCCACCACTGGGATCTGTGTATGTACTTGAAATCTACAAGTTTTATTTAGTTCTTTCTAAAACCTGACCTATCATTTTTTTTTTTATGTCCTAGTTTTCCTTTCCTGTTTTTATTTCTCCTTTTATTTCCTTTAACCTTCTACAGGGATTATCAGGCATTTTCATCAGCTCACACCCATATCTGAGGTCTTTGGGGAGGAGGTCTAAGTCTTTTAATTACTGTTTCTGTTGTCTCTCAATTATTCCTAGTGCCTTTTGTGAGTTTTTTAAAATTGAGGACTCTATTTCACTGAATGAAATCTGGGAGGAACCCAGGAGTCTAAAATGGACATATTGACTGAAACAATGTGAACATTTACTTCTAGGCGACCCCATTCTTCCTGTAGCTTCTCCTCTGCTCACTTACTTCCTACTCCCTGCTCAGGCTTTAGTTTGCTGTATTGTTACTGTTTAATCCTTAGACACTCAGAAAATTCCCTGCACTCTAGTAAGTGCAACAGTGCATTAAAATTGTGTTTCCTGTGTTTGCCTGATCCCCCATCTAATAATACTTTACATGAAAGGCCCTGTAGAGTAACAAGTTGGCCAAAATGGCAGAAAATTAAAATCCGAGTCTTTCTTTGGTAAGTTAAAATTTCAGGTCAGGCTAAGAGTTTGGATTGTCTGAAGCTCTGAAAAAATATTTTTCATACATTCTCCTGGAAGCCCTTAACACAGCTTCTGATTATCCATGTACAATCAGTTCATACTCTATTTTTCTAATGAGAGAAATGAAGGTCAGAGGGAGAAATGACTTGTTGAAATGACTTCTATAACTGAAAAATAAATGACAAAAAGTAGGATGAATACTGATCACTGGGAACCAAAAAATATTTCAGGTTTATCCAATGGTCTGTGGATTAGACTCAGAAAAAAATGAAAAGAAAATGACAAAGTAAGAGCTCAGCTAGCAACAAACTACTTGACCCATGCAAGTCATCCTAGATGTCTAGCAAAAACACCTCCCCTCATCAGGCATAGAAACCATAGCTCTTTCCAACTCGAGTCTGATCAGCCCTCACAAGATGGAGTCATGAGAAATGAGAAGGAAGAAAAATTGGCCAATTGATCAGATACTTTTTGAGTCCTGGATGCAGTATAGATTGCCTCTTTTCAAGATTCCATGGGAATGAGCCAAATCTAAATGTCTTACACTCTAAGACTAAGAAAGTGTTCACATCTGCATTCCCAGACTAACAACTGGGTAGTAGTATTCTAGGGAAGTTTTGTTTTGTTTTTTATTTATTTATTTATTTATTTATTTATTTATTTATTTATTTATTTATTTGACAGAAAGAGACGCAGTGAGAGAGGAAATAGAAGCAGGGGAAATGGGAGAGGGAGAGGCAGGGAGTCCAACATGGGGATTAATTCCAGGACCCTGGGATCACAACTTGAGCTGAAGGCAGATGCATA
Organism: Spilogale gracilis; assembly: GCA_004023965.1. Taxonomy (NCBI): domain Eukaryota; kingdom Metazoa; phylum Chordata; class Mammalia; order Carnivora; family Mephitidae; genus Spilogale; species Spilogale gracilis. Next base: position 62,632 of record PITA01011968.1, read on the forward strand.
AAGACTGAGCTACCCAGGTGCCCCTGTAGGGGAGATTTTGCAAAAGTATTGCTTCCCCAGAAATGCCCATCAGGAACTTGGAGTTTAAGAGGTCTGTATTTTCTAGGCTCTGAGCAGATTGATGGCACTTTGGATCACAGATAAAAGAGTGAGGAAGATCTGTCTTAGGTACCTATCTTAGAGGACTGGCTCACCTTTTTAGCAGTGAAGATAGCCAATTAGTGATGCCTTTAAGAGCAAATGTACAGATCTTTTTGAAAGCAGTGTATATATTTTTGTAAACAACACTTGCTATGTTCCCAGTGTCTAGTGTAAAGCTTGACATATCACAGGCTTTCAAATTAAAATTTGGGGTTTGAATTAAAAAAAAAAAGACTGTGAACACTGTTTTTGAGCTTTAGTGCCAGTACTGCTTTATGCCACTGGATGGTGCTATTAAACCACTCTCACATGTACACACTCATGTTTGATGCTTTCCAGCCTTCCAAGCAGAAGGTATCTCTCTCACTTCTCAGCTTTCCAAGCCGTCTCAATCTGGACATCATGCAGCCTTTTCTTTTTTTCCCCTGAAAAAAGCTGGAAACATTCCTCATTCATTCTTTTTTTTTTTTAAAAGACTTTATTTTTTAGAGCAGTTTTATATTTAGAGCATAATTAGGAGGAAGCTACAGAGTTCCCATATACTCTGCTCCCACACATGCATCCCCCCACCCCATTATCAATACCAACCACCAGAGTGGTACATTTGTTATAATGGGTGGATCTGCATGTCATTATTACCCTAGGTCCACAGTTTACACTAGGATTCACTCGTGGTCCTGTACGTTCTATGGATTTGGTTAAATGTACAGTGATATGTATTCATTTTTAGAGTATCGTACAGTGTATTTTCACTGCCCGAAAAGTCCTCTGTGTTCTGCCTATTCATCTCTCCCTCTGATTCATTCTTGACAACAGTGATTGTTCCAGTAACACGTTTACTAAAATTGGATACCATAGCTCAGACATGCAGAAGACAGACATGTCTGTGGAGCATCTTGTTGATCTTATCAGGAGTGGTGGTGTCAATTACTTAACAGAAAGAAAGGCAACGAGGCATTTGGGCGCACGTGATGCTCTTGCTTCCCAGTGACCTAAAGATTCTTCAAAGATGCTTCCAGTTACAAAGGGTGTGTGTGGGGGTGTGTGTGTGTGCAGATTTGGTTGTTGCAGTGTGTGTAGGACGACCTCTTCCAACCTTATCAACCAGAAAAACTCCGTGTTGGGGGATAGGAAATACATGCTTTCATTTTATTTTTTATTTTTGTTTTGTTTTTAAGAACATTACCCTCCAGTGAAAGAAAATTTGAACAAGTTACAAGGCTCAATTATCTCAATGGCCCTTCTAGTCCTAACATGCTATGTTCTAAATTCCTCAGTTTTCTTGGTTGAATATTTCACCCTGGTCTACCCGCATGAAGACCAAGAGGATATGGGCTCTGGATTAGCCTGAAACAGTGTCATGAAAGTCTGAGCTCCCCTGTGAGGTCTCCTGTCACTGCTGTCTCCTTACTGTCACCCTGAGCTCCGACTGAGCTCACCCCCTGTGAGGTCCCCTGTCACTGCTGTCTCCTTACTGTCACCCTGAGCTCCGGCTGAGCTCACCCCCTGTGAGGTCCCCTGTCACTGCTGTCTCCTTACTGTCACCCTGAGCTCCGGCTGAGCTCACCCCCTGTGA